>JAEIFT010000249.1:0-242500 GCA_018904225.1 Lordiphosa mommai | reverse complement strand
AAGGGGTATATTTATATAAACTAAAGCCAGCTGACGGGTTTCTAAACTGTAAAGATAATCTTTTTACGTGTATCTAATTAAAATTTTTTCTAACGAGTTAATAAGCTCCTTAACTATTTTTCCACAAGAGGTTCGGTTCACAGTTAAAGAAAAGATCCGGTTCGTTTCAAAACCGTTTGGGAGCCCTGCCGAGAATTCAGATTCAAGTATTTTGTACTTGGAAGAACATACAAAATATTAGTATGACGAACACGGTTTTAGTAATCAACTTTTGTGATAAATGAAATTTCATTTTAAAAATTTAAAACTATTGGCACTCGGCACTTGATTGAGTAAAAGTCGTTTTCGTCGAATTTTAATATATTAAAAATTGAAGGATTGATATCAATTCCTTGATTCTTTTAGTAGAAAAGAAATCATGTATCATATTCGAATTCACTTAATGTGAAAACGGGAAATGATAGATTTTTTTGGATTGGAAATTAAAATAAGTAAGATCAAGGGTATACATGCTTCGATACCTCCCTTTTTTAGCTTAATACTCGAGTTTTTTGTATTGTTTGTTTTGTTTGCTTTGTGCATTTTACATCTTTCTCTATTTTCACTAATCTGACATAGTGGAATTATCTTATCAATCAGACAGACCTACCCGGTTTTTAATTATTATTAAACAAAATGATAGGCGCGTGATAAGGGAGCGTCTCTAGTGCACTTGACAACTGAAAGCTTTCTTTCTCACTTAACACAATTTAATTAAAAAAATGCACACTCATGTAACGATATTTGTGGAATTTCTACGAGGGTCACCATTCATATTATGTGCTTTTTTTTAAAAGAATCTTCTCTGAAACGACGCACAGTGGCGGAGTTGAACTTTTTTGTTAGCAAGTATAAAAACTTTTGAACAAAAAGATATTATTGTAAATAAATCAAGATATAGATATCAGATATTAATAAATTCAAAATCAAAGAGAATCAAAATTTGATCACTCTTCCATAAAAAAACCTTTTTTTGGTAAAACACATTTTTCGACCTATATAGTCATCCGATCTTAACAACATTTTGTACATCTGTTTAAAATCATATATTATTCATAATTCCCGAAATAGAGATCATCCATCTCGATCTCTATTTCGGGAATAATAGTTTTTCTCATAAAGATTTATTTTTCGACCGATCGTTCGTATGACAGCTATAAGATATAGTCATCCGAACCAGCTGGTTCCGACATATTAGTTGCGTGCGAAATGACTCTGTGCAAAATTTTAGCTTGATATCTTTAAAACTGAGGGACAGACGGACAGACCGAAATGAATTCAGCTCGTCGTCCTGATTAAGAAAATATATAGTATATGGGGTCGGAAATGAATATTTCTATGCGTTACAATCTTCAGGGCAAAATTAATATACACTTTGCAAGTGTATAATTTAGTATAATCTGACATAGAGGTGGAGAACTATCGAAAGTCAGCACCATCGATAGTCAACGATAGTTTTTGAAAACTATCGATAGTCCACGATAGTTTTCGATAGTATGGGGATTAAAACGCTCATGCATTAATATTTGGTTGTGGGTTCCCATTAGATATATGTAACATATAATTTTTTAGAAGCTCTGATGCTTGCTTTCAAATAATTCTGGAAATCGTATTTTTAAAACCTTCACGTGGCCCAAGCGTCACCAAGCCGAAGCTTGTTATGCGCGAACCCCAGGCAAAATAGCAGCCCACCTCCCGCCGAACCGACTGTGGTGCTCAGCCACAAGCGTGTGACACAAAAAAGTGCGTAGGAACACACTAAATTAAGGCAAACTACGGGCTATATACAATACTTTAAAGGAAGAGATTCTTCTAAGCTAATTACTCGGTAGAGTTTATTGTAATCCACAAAAAGGACACGAAACGGCTCATGCATGCAAAGCATAGTTAGTAGTACAACGTTTAAGAGCTTAGGGGATTAAGTTACGAGACTATTTAAATGAAACACAAAGATTAATTTGACTAATCAACTCTGATCTAAACTCATCATTTGGTAAATAACGTTTTTAAGTGCAATTATTTGTATCTTATTTAAGAGCTACCCATTTAGTGATGCGTAAAGCTTGCAAATAAACTATCTTGAACTATCGATAGTAGAGGGCTACTATCGATGGCGCCTCGATAGCGCCCAACCATCGATAGTGCCGATAGTGCCATCGATAGTTCTCCACCTCTAATCTGACACTGAGCTGAGTAGATATCCATATCCGTAGACTACAAAGGCTGTATGTTGTGCTTAAGGAACATGTACACCAGATTGGATTTTTAATACGATTTTGAAAATTTAAAATTTTCTTGGATCGAAAAATGCAGTATATTTTATAAATAATTAAATGGAAGTGAAATATCGATATTTTAAGTTTTAATGGTGTCCTAAAGGCTTTAAAGTTAGAAATTTCCCTTTAATTTAACTTTAACATTTACAAAAGTGTAATTTTAAAATTATATAAATTGCGAAGAAAGCAATCTAAACAAAGAGCGTATGATTGCTATAATTTATTCGTTCTTGGATTTCAAAAACCTCCTTCAACAGTGAACGTTCTGGGAACCTGAACGGAGGGCGAGTGATTCATATCCCAAGAAGTTCGGCTTGGGGCTCAAGATTCCACAAGCCCCTTATTAAGAGGCCAAATATTAGAGTTGGATCAATTTTTTAGAAAATAAAAAGGTAGTTAAAATTTGCCCCGATCGTTCCTATTAGAGCTATAGTATATAGTCGTACGATGTGGCAATATTTTTTTATTGTATTTTTAAAATATTTTTCCAGATTTTTGATCAAAATTTCATTACGATATGGCCGCAGATCCATACAAGTCCAACCACGTGCATTGGGGCTAAGGCAATGATGCAGTTTTGTTCTAAATTGCTTAATAAATTTAATTAAATCGAAATAGGAGTGCACCAATAACACGGTAGGGCTGTGCCATGTATATTTGTTTTGCTAACTGAT
The DNA here is from genome assembly GCA_018904225.1 of Lordiphosa mommai. NCBI lineage: Eukaryota > Metazoa > Arthropoda > Insecta > Diptera > Drosophilidae > Lordiphosa > Lordiphosa mommai. Next base: position 239,511 of record JAEIFT010000249.1, on the reverse strand, counting down.
TTTTTATTTGCCCCCTTTTTTTGTCAGATCCGCTACCGTGCGTCGCTTTCTACTCTATCTCTAAGTCGCAGCGGGCATAGCTCAACTTTATGCTACATTTAAAATATAATTTTAATTCCAAAATTTTTAATTTATTATAATTAGTATGTGGTTATCACGCTATATTTCGTGTGTCAAAATTATTATAAATTATTTAAATTTTGTTTTTTTTTTTTTTTTAGTAATTTTACACTGCTATGAAGCTAACATATTTAATTGGTTTTACCAATTGTGTATAATTATTGAATTTTGTTTTGATCGCTCAAAATGTTAATAACATTGTTATGTGGAAGAAGGCAGCATATTTTTGAAAGAGAATCTAAGTAGTTATTGTATTCACTTTTCAACTAAAACAGTTTCTTGATAGGAATGGAAAGATATTGACCATTGCGGCTCCTCTTACACCGACTGATTTGATCATTGCAATTTTAAATACTTTCTTATATGTACAAATTCAAAAATGTTGTGATTGCGTACTAAAACACCTATTTGAACTGCAGTACAAAGCCACAAAAGGCCCCTATTAAATTTAGATAATTAAACTTCAATTATCGTACGAGTGATTTTGGGTGCCAGATTTCCGCATCAATTCTAAAAGTTGCAGAAAAAGCTTGGCAGCTTTTATTGAAGGACTGTTCTCAGATGACATAACTTTTATTTTCGGCACAATACTTCATTTGAATAGAAAAACTGTTTAGAGCTTTAAAAGATGAATGCTTTTAAACAGCTGTCTTATTGATATGAAGTATTTTGACGAAAATAAAATGTATATCATTTGACAACTGGCTCAAATAGCAAACATGGATAGAACCCCACAGAGTAGCTATATATTTAACAATTATCTGGTATTTTTGTATATCTAAATTCAGTCCGAAATGTTTCTACAATGTGCCTTAAATAAAACCCCAAAACAGAAAACAGGAGGAACATGTTCACTTGTTCCGTTTAGTGAACAACTCCTTTTTGTTCACTCACTCCGAAACAACACAACTCTAGTATGTTATTTCTCAAACAGGGCCCTGAACCTTGTTTGAGCCGGTTCAATCTGATTCGGAACCGGTCTTGAACCTGTAAAATATCTCTCTCAATATTACCAACCTACCTACACACCAAATTGCAAGTTCGCAGCTTTTGAAGCATTTGAAACTGGTTTAAAACCGGTCTTGAACCGCGTTACAATCTAACCCTATATAACCATTACCTTTTAACCGAATTTAAACTTCATAGCTTAAGTAGTTTCTGAGAAATGTCTTTGAACCACTTTTGAACTCGTACAACTGGTCTTGAACCAGTTAAAAGTCTTAGTCCATATTATTTACTTTCAAAACATATTTTAAGTTCATTTCTTGAATAATTTTTGACATTTCTGGTTCAGAACCATTTTTGTTCATAGCTAAAATAATTTCTGAGATTTGGCTCTGAACCGCTTTTGATCAAGTTCAAATTGGTTCGTAACCAGTATTAAACTAGTGAAATCTCTTACTCCAAATTATCAACCTACACAGTGAACTTACTATTTGTAGCTTAAATAATTTCAGAGATATGGCTCTGAGCCACTTAAAAAAACAACAACATAGCATAGGACGGATCGGTTAGAAAATGGGCTTAGCAGGAAAAACGCTTTTAAAATCACAATCTTGCAAAAATTGGTGATGCGGAATTGTAAAATTTTCAAGTTTTCAAAAATCTTGTGTTTTTATTTTTTCTTAATTTCAAATTTCCACCTATCTTCTTTTGACTGATGGTAAAAACGTTCCAACCGAATTCTGTAACTTTAACCAAATCCGATAGATTGAATTTGAAAGCAAGAACGATGATAACAAGTAAGAAAGTCAGTCAAGTCCGACTTTAATATACTCTGTACCTGTCAAAGATTGTAAATAGCTGAAAACTTTTAAGTATGGGGTCACACAAACTGTGTAAGTGCTGCCCATCACGATATCGGTCAGTGCTGCCCAGCGTAATTATTTGTTTTGCCTATAACTCGACTATCGTTCATCTGATCTGGAAATGGTGTTTGGTGGATCGGTATGAAATGATGATTTAAATATATGCCTAATTAGTTTGATCAATCTATCTTTAAAATTGTAGGAGATATGACATTTTTTTTTAAATTGTGGGGATGGCAACTCTGCTATTGTTCTTAGAATATATTTATAGAAGGTTCAAACAAAATATCTTTAAAATTGTGGAAAATTTGATGATTTTTTTCAAGTTGCGTACGTGGCAACACTACTGTCGTTTATCTGATCGGAAAACGATGTATGGGGGCTCGATAAGTAATGATGGGTAGAATATAAGTCTAGAAGGTTTAAACAGTCTATCTTGATAAATTGAGGGGGTGGCAACTCTACTATCGATCATCTGATCGGAAAACGATGTATGGGAGCTCGATAAGAAATGATGAGTAGAATATATGTCTATCTCTAAAATTATTGGAGTGTTGAGGTTTTTTTTCAAATTGTGTGGGTGGCAACTCTACTATCGTTCATCTGATCGAAAAACGATGTATAAGGGCTCGATAAGTAATGATGAGTAGAATATATGTCTAGAAGGTTTGAACAATCTATCTTTAAAATTGTAAGAGATATGACGTTTTTTTTTAAATCGTGGGCGTGGCAACTCTGCTTTTGTTCTTTTGATCAGAAAACGATGTGTGGGGGCTTGATAAGTTTTATTGAGTAGAATATATGTCTAGAAGTTTCGAACAACCTAACTCCAAAAATGTGTTAGATATGAGGCTTTTTCCATATTACGGGGGAGGCAGGGGGCGTGGCATTAATCAAAACTAAACTTGATCTGCCTGCAATTATAAGTGTTATATGTTCCAAACACGTCAAACCTCTAGCTCTTACCATCTCTGAGATCTCAGTGTTCATACGCACGGCTGTTGATGCTGATCAAGAATATATATAGTTTATAGGGTCGGAGATGTTTCCTTCTGGCTGATACATACACAATATACTCTTTGTTCCTTCGGTACAGAGTATAAAAAGGAGCAAACAGTATTTCTTATTGCGGTGTAAAAAAAAGCGGCACCCATCAGGCGGCTTATCAGCCAACCCACTTAGTTAAGCATTCGTGTATATGTTGATTAAAATAATTTGCATTTTAGTATGTTCTACCCCTTACTTAAGTTTTAAATCTCACCATTTTCCAGCCCACAAACTTTTTCCATAATCACCATGATCAACACACACAATTTCATTGTTTTCTTTTTTCCGGCAGTCGTTGAACGACAAAACGTTGAAAAAGAAAAACAAAAGAAAACTTAATTAAACGCCCCTTCAAGGGGGTCAATAAAAACCAGTGTAATTTTTATTCTATTTCTATCATGCAAATCATTAAACGAGGCAATTGTTATGTCTTCATGACCTTCAATCGAATATATGCAAATCATCTAAGCGCTGCAAAGTGAACTTCAGACTCTCCAGAGTGCGTACATTGCCCTCAAACATAAGTTGAACTTTTTGTTTGGCAAATTCTTCATCATGGAAATTCTTAAGTGAATTATCCTCCGAATCAATGCCAATCATACTCATCAGGGGAAAGAAACCGAAGGCCACAAAAAAACCATACGCCTCACGAGCACGTATTTCCTCTAGTATGTCATCATAAGAGGGATATGGTTGAGTCCAAGACAGATTCTTTAGGCATTCCAGTAAAGATTTACAGTAGATATCAATGAGTTTTTGTCGTTGAGTTTTTAATACATCCAGTTCCAGGCTGGTATTAAGAAAATAATTGATATCGAAACCCAAACTGCCATAGAAGCACAATTGAAAATCGATCTGAAATTTTAAAATTGCAATTTGAAACTGATATGCAAAAGTAATATGTAGTTAGTTTTCTTACAATCTTCACTTGCTGCACTTGGTAATGTTCGTCATATTTAAAAAATATATTATTCACCCACAGATCGCCATGATTTAGCACATTAAAGGCTCCCCTCAGGGGATAAACCGCTTTGAGAACACGCTCGGTGAAATGTTCATGATAACGATAGAGTTTCCGAGTTATGGAACCAAATCCCTCGCAGTCTCCCACTAAAGCAGCCAATTTCAATAGTTGTGTACCAAATAGCAATTTAAATGGTTCCGATTTAATGGCATCCATATGCAAAAGTCCAAAGGGATAACGATCTATGATAGTTTTCGGTTCATGTTCCGCCATAATCATGGTTAAGGCATGATATTGTGCCAATTTGGACATTACCAAAACAGCATGATCATAATTCAATCCCAATTGACGACATTTCATTAGATATCCCTCTGAGCACAGATCTTCGAAAATAATGGTTTGCTCCGGTTGAGTAGTGGAGTAAAGGTGTCTATTAAAAAGATGGGGTTATTTCAGAATGGAGAATTTGAATAAATACTTAAAACTTGGTATTGTAATAATAGTGACCTATGGTCACTCTAACTATCAATGTGACTGTGTTGGCGTTAGTTGAGAAATCAGAAATGTAAAATTAAGTCGTAATTAATAAGAAAAGATACCCATTTACAGTACGAGGAATTGTAGACAAATGCCTAAAATTGCAATTTTTTTTTATATCTGGGAATAATAGCTAGTATTTTTTACCTAGTATTATTTTGTCTAACAGCGGGATTCCGGATTTTTTAGAATACACTCAATGGCATATGAGCGTTTATGAAAAGAATTTGAATTTCGTTTTTTCGGGTGTTTCGGTTAACGGCTGTAGATAAATTTCGGGTTTCGGTCCCGATACTGTACCTAAATTAAAATTTCGGTGTAACTGGTACGTACCGAAACAATAATTTTTTTTTAGATTTAAAGATATTCAAAACAGGGCTGCAAACTGGTTTTGAACTGAACCGGTTCGAACCCGGAATTCCGACTTTTCTTTTACTGTGAAACGAACCTTGAACTGAACCTATTGTGAAAAAAAGCTGAACCTAAACCAGATACAAACCAAAACTTTCGGTACGGTTAAACAAAAGTTTCAAGTATTAGTTAAGCGGTCATTTTGCTAATAAAAGAAGTTGCATAGACCAACAATTGCTCGAATAAATAATACTTATAAATTTAAATTGAAAATAATTGAATTTGTATTTTCAAGTAAAGAAAAATTCAGAAAATCTGTACATTTTTGTATATTTTTACCAAATTAATTTCTCTTCTACGAACCAAAACCTTAGCAGAAAAACCTTGAGCCTGAGGTGAGGTGACATTCGTACAATAAAATATTTAAAAACGAGAAGGCAAAGCTAAAACCGACAGTACCGAAGTTTTAATACACTTGCAAAAGTTTACTCCAACTGATATAACCGATCAAATATATAGGATATAGATGTCAAATATTGTTGACTTCAAAATTTAATCATGCTACCATCAAAAAATCAAGTTTTCTTATTAAGACACATTTTCCGACCGATCGGTTCTTTGGCAGCTATAGAGTATGGTCATCCGATCTTAACCATATTTTGTAATACCCCTGTAGTTCGGCTGCACTGGTGCAAACCTAGTGATTCCGCTAACTCTTCGTAGTGAGGAGCGGATACCGACCTAACCACCCGCCATGTAATTTGCTAACGAATTTTGTATGGGCATGTCCGCCAAATTCACCGAGCGGTATAAGGCTAACCACCAGTCCGTTAACGATATGACTGGTGCAAAGGAGTTACTAGAGTTTTTCAGTGATTTTTTATGGACATTGCATACCTCTTCCCTTATACGTCGTAACCCTTTCCCTTGTAAAATTTTTAGTGAAGTTTATTTTTTCATAAATTATTCAAGGCATCAACAAAAATTATTTTTATTTTTGCTAAAGTTTTGCGAAAGAGTGGAATCGCCCAATGACTCTTACAGCTGTAAATCGAAAGAGAAAAATTCACTGAAAAACTGGCCAAAACGCGAATTTGAAGCTTTAAACTCTTTAAATTAATTAAATTAGAATATTTACCTTTACTTAATCAAGTTAGAAACATCTGTTAATGAACTTTAAATGTTCCGGTTATGGTGAACTTTTCTGTGAAAATGCCCATTTATGTATATCAATTGCATTCTTCATTATTTGATTGTATTAGCATATTGATGTTTTTTCACTTTCGTCAAATCATCTAAGTTTAGTTAAAAATCACAAAAGATTTCTATAACACCCCTGAAAACACTATGTGGAAACATAAAACATGCAACTTTTTTAGTCTATCCTTGTACTTTTCGGAAGTCCAAAACCCTGAATTTGTGTTTTTTTTTCCAAAATATTAAATATTTGTGAAAAATTGCACAAAGCTTAGCGCTGACAGTGCCCCAAAATATATTATTAAATCGCTTCACTCACAACGCTCACCTGGCACCCAATGTCCATGGCTCCTCACTGTTTGCTGACTGCTGCCACATGAGCGTTTCCAGCTTGGGCTTAATATGCATATAGAATATGCTCTCCTTGTTGTAAATATGCAGGCGAGCCAATATGGCCTGCTTCTCATCTGGCATGGACTTGACAATTAGTGAAATATCCACATTATTCCTTTCGGTATTCTGGTACCTGATCTTGGCTCGATAAATGTTACTGCAATAGTTCTCACCACCTCGTGTCAAATTTGTTAACTGAACATCCAGCACCTTAAGATCCTGCTGCTGTAAGCCATGCTCCAGGGTTCGCCTAAAGAAATTTGGTGTTAAATAAAGCGGTAGGTCTTCCGTATTGTTTGACATTATGTTTGCTTATGCCTCAAGTTGAATCAGTCGCTACCAGTTTTATATGTGAACTAAATCAGTGAATGACGATATTTATTAATTGATCTTAATGGGTAGGGCTTTGGGGGGCAATAGCCAAGATATTTCAGCTGCATCACTTAATTGACTTAATCGAAGTGCAGTCAATAAGGCGATGATGTTGGATTAGCGGTAATAGCTTTTGATCAACTTAAGAGCTTAGATTATTTTTTATAAATCTATACAAATCTACAAAATATTAAGGCTGAAAGTTTTAAATAGCCTATAATTAAAGTAATTCTTGATAACAATTTTTATACTCTGTACCGAAGGTACAAAGAGTATATTGGGTTTGTGCAAATGTATGTAACAGCCAGAAGGAAGCATCTCCGACCCTATAAAGTATATATATTCTTGATCAGCATCAACAGCCGAGTCGATATAGACATGTCCGTCTGTCCGTCCGTCTGTCCGTATGAACGCTGAGATCTCAGAGATGGTAAGAGATAGAGGTTTGAGGTGTATGGAACATATATTTCTTTTACTTGCAGGCAGATCAAGTTTAGTTTTTTTTTTGCCACGCCCCCTGCCTCCCCCGCAAATCGAAAAAAACGTATATCTTCTACAATTTTGGAGTTAGGTTGTTCGAAGCTTCTAGGCATATATTCTACTCATCATTACTTATCGAGCTGAACGATAGTAGAGTTGCTACCCCCGCAATTCGAAAAACACCTCAAATATCCCGCAATTTTAGAGTTAGGTGTTTCGAACCTTCTAGACATATATTCTACTCATCATTACTTATCGAACCCCCTTACATTGTTTTCCGATCAGATAAACGATAGTAGAGTTGCCACCCCCGCAATTTGAAAAACACCTCAAATATCCCGCAATTTTGGAGTTAGGTTGTTCAAACCTTCTAGGCATATATTCTACTCATCATTACTTATCGAACCCCAGTACATTGTTTTCCGATCAGATGAACGATGGTAGAGTTGCCACCCCCACAATTTGAAAAAAATCGAATATCTTCCACAATCTTAATGACAGATTGTTTGAACCTTTAGGCATATATTTTAATCGTCATTACTTATCGATCCACCATACACCGTTTCCAGATCAGATGAACGATATTCGAGTTATAAGCAAATCAAATAAGTACGCTGGGCAGCACTTGCGCAGTTTTTGTGACCCCACACTTTAAAGTTATTAGTTATATACAAACAGGTACAGAGTATATTACAGTCGGGCTTGACCGACTTTCTTACTTGTTTTTAATAATCCTTATTGGATTCGGAATTTACAATTTTTCGGTGATTATTGCAACACTTCATTATTAATACAGTTACTACTCTTCATGAGCATTAGGAACTAATCCAATTATAAGCAATTTTTTTTTGGCAAAAATTCAATTTATTTTTCAATATAGTTCTCTTTGAAGGTGATTTCAGACTTCAATCGCTCCTATAACCCAATAAAACACACGCTATGGATGGTTTTCACTTTTTCGATATAGTCGACGAATATTATTTCGGGGGCAATGCCTTCCTTTCTTCCTGAAATAGTGCCGAATAACGTTCTGAAGCGTCAATGCGTTCCAACTTTTGGTCCATTGTGAGCGAACGCGATAGTCATAGCGCCAACAATTTTTATAAGCACAACTTTTCACGCAAAATCATACCAGCACTCAGAAAAAATATCGTTAGAAAAGACAGCAATACCCTAATTTTTATACCTATCCGTTCTTATTTTATTCGTTCTTGAAAGAAGTTCACTTTCTTATAGCCTATTTCCACTGCTACATATATGGACTCGAACCAGCATAACAAAAAATCAAGGCGTCAAGCCTATCTACTCAGCCAATGCCTTTATCGTAAATTAGGTAACTAAATTTATATATATAGTTAACCGATACTTAATGTTAACATGGAGTGCTTTATGTTAAATTTCTCGGATGTACTCTGTTTGTTTGGGGCGAGTACCAACATCATGAATTGATGTACATCCATTTAACATTTATTTTCATTTAGAAGGCCCTGTGAAAAAAATTCCATCCCCATCAACATCAGCTCGGATATGGCTATTAAATAAGTGGAAATAGGCTATTAAATGTATACCTTTCAAAATTGACGAACGATCTGATAAAATTTGTTCTTTAAATGTTTCTTGAAATCCTTTCGATTCTCTCTCTAACACTGAGCTTAGGCGAGACGTGTTAACGTGCTATGGGGGTGGAACTGTCTGAGATTTCCATGATTACGTTACTTATCTCAGGAATTATAAATAATATATGCTTTTGAACAGTTCTTCAAAATTTTGTTAAGATCGAATGACTATATTCTATAGCTGTTATAGGTCGGAAAATGTGTTTTACTCAGGGACCGAAAATAACGTTTATGGGGTAAATTTCTCACTAAAAAATCACTGGGATGCAGATGTCCTACACATACGTGAAATATATGAATTTATTTGTTTTTTCATGGCCTTTGGAAATATGTAATGAACCGTTATTTTTGATTTTTATTTTTAAAAATAATTGGTAAAAATTATTCTTGATTTTTATTTTAAAAATTATTTTTAAATATACATTTTCGATTTTTATTATAAAAAATCAATTATAAAACTCATGAAAATCAACCTGTGTTAAAAATATCAATATTTCAATTTGTCTGCAGAATCTGTTGAAAAAATACTGTTTCTAAAATTAAATCTACCATAAAAAAATTATTTTATATGAATTTATTATTCTTTTTATATAGTTTAGTACAATCTGGTATTGTTGGCATATTTTATCGCTTTGGGGAATTTGAATTTCGGTACATTTTGATTTTTTGTAGTATTTTCCAAATAGATGTATGATGTACGAATTTTAGGTAGTTTAAACAATTTTTTCAGTATTGTTTTTTTTTTAATTTAAATATTTAACTCAGGTTAATTTTTATTTCCCTGATCTAGAAAATAAAAATTACTGAGTGATTTGTATTTTTGATTTTTATTTTTAAAAATCAATCTTGATTTTTATTATTGATTTTTTCAAATAAAAATCACTCATGAGTTTTATAATTGATTTTTATAATAAAAATCAAAAATGAATATTTAAGAATAATTTTTAAAATAAACATCAAAAATAATTTTTTTCGATTGATTTTTAAAAATATAAATCATAGATGATTAATTACAATTGATTTTTATAGTTATAACTTATAACCGTTACGGTCCCTGGTTTTACTAAGAAAAGATTTTTTTTATGGTAGCGTGATCAAATTTTGATTCTCAATGATTTTGAATTTGATATCTATATCCTATATATATTCTACCGGTTAAATTAATTGGAGTGAACTTTTGCAAGTGTATTAAAACTTCGGCACAGTCGAAGTTAGCTTTGCCTTCTCGTTTTAATGTTTTCTGGTCGGCCAGGGCGTTCAGCGTCATCAGTGCTCTTACGCCCATCTTTAAGTCAGCATACCAATTAGTGGTGGGCGCGGGACGGGGAATCCCGAATTTTCCGAATTTATTTTTAGTATGAAATCATATTGTAATTTCTTAATTTAGTGAATTTATAATTACTTGAAACGTTACGGGGTTACACTTGACAAAATTCTCACATTTGGCCACCATGTCAAGGAGGTGGTAGGCAGCATGAAAGCCAAGGCACGAAGGATGAGATGGCTCCTTAACGCCAATAACAAGCTCTCGCTTAAAAATAAGGTTCTAATATACAAAGTAATCTTTGCACCAATCTGGCGGTACGGTGTGCAGGTGTACGGAATCGCTGCAAAGTCTCATCTAAACCGAATACGCACATTCCAGGCCAAGATGCTGAGGAGTATTTCAGGAGCCGAGTGGTACATCCGCACACGTGACCTTGAGCGGGATTTCAAAGTCTCCATGGTAGGGGATATTATAAACACACAAGCAGCTCGGTACTTGGATAAGGTCGCGTGTCACCCAAACAATCTGGCAAGGGCGTTGCTAAGAAGGAGGAGGATCAACGGGATTAGAGCCAGGAGAAGACTGCTTCGCTTACACCCCACTGACTTAGCCAGTCGCAGGATTTGATCACCACCCACATAGTAAACAACAACAAAATAACATAAAACACACTTTAACTTAGTTAAATAAGCTATTTGTTAAAAACCCTACAAGTAGCAACACTCATTATTTTCTTACCATAACCATAACACTTAATTAATTGAATTTTACACTTCACTACATTATAAGTTACTAAAAAGTAACAGTAAAATGTAAAAAATTTTGTATTAGGGTTACACTATTTAAAAATCAAACTAATAAAAAAGACTAGTGCATTGCTACTGTAAAAAAAAAATAAAAATGAAAGATTTTAAAACATTTGTGATCTGCCTCAGGAAGCATTTCATTTCGGATTCCGCTGTAATACCGCGCCCATCTCTAATACCATGAATTTTTGTTGATTTTACATAGCAGAAACCAGACATGTTTTTTTTTCTAATAGCTAAATATTGCTAAGAGAGTCCTAGAAAACAAATTTACTCTTTTTAAAATAATGGTTCAAATGTTACCTAATTTTGAAATTCAATTCTTATGAGAACCTGAAACCCAAAAAATATGATGGAACTAGTTGCACTTGTAAGCATGACCGGGGTCTTATTGATCCATGTTCTACATATTAGTAAAAATTTTAACATATTTAAAATTTCCAGCTACATATACACTAATAATTCAACAATATTATGGGCAATTTCTGAATAATTACACTTTACGGTTTCAATTAGTGTTATAGTTATAATAATAAATTTATTTTGTATCAATCACGGAATTATTTAAAATTTTTGATTTAAAAATTGTAGTCAGAAAACTTATTTACGCGATTTATGAATCTTATATATTTCCAGATGCTTGTGATAAACTGATTCCTGATTTTATTATTTGAACTATTCTGGTGAGTGATCTATTTTTTTTCAATAAAATGTAGAAAAATGTAAATGATAGTAAAATTGATTTAATAACACTAGTTTACAAAATTTAAAAAAAGGCCCATTGATGACGTTATTTTTTTTTTATGTATTTTGGATTGCTGAACTCAAAAATGAAATTAAACAATTTAAGTATGGAATCGTTTTTGAGTTAGAATTTTTTTTAGTTTTTATTTAGGTAAAAACTAAATTTAAAGCTATATCTCGAGTTAGAAACTTTAGGTGGAGTCAAGAAAGGTATAAGTTAATATGCAATTTCTTATAATCTAGTTAAGAATAATTTTTCTATCAGTTTTGTAGTTTGAATGGAACAAGCAAAAATATTTCGAAAAAAATCGACTTTGTGAAAAGTAGCTAACTTGAGATATGGCTCAAAAAAAATCTAACTCTAAAACGTTTCCATATAAAAATTTTTGAATTTCTGTTTTGAGTTCAGTATTCGAGCCTTTTTAACTGTATTCTAGTGTAATTGGGTATTCCAAAAGTATAGAGGAAATCCATGCAAGCCTTATTTATCCAATCAATATGACTTGCAAGCGTATTTAAACTTCTGCACGAAGTAAGCTTAGCTTTCTGTCTGAATAAAAAAGTTGGTTCTAATTCGCTGACTGACTGACTGATTGACAACCTACGCGCAGCATAATCGATAACAGCTAGAAAGTTCATACAGAGCTGGGACAGTAGTTTCTATTTGTAGGTGTAGAGAATAATCAAATTTGTATCGTTTCTCCCAATTCAGTTTTTAGCCAAGTATGCGAAATAATTTTACACCTGATTTCCTGATATCGCTTAATCCACCCCAAGGTTAAAAAAGCGGAGTCAGAGGAAATAGCTAATCATTTTTTTTTAAAGTTCAATTTTGATTGTCTTTAATATTAGTCTGAGTGTTTTAGATCCGGGAAATACACCTTAAGGTCGGAAAATGATGAGTTCAGTATTTTTGTGCCGGCCTATGAATACTCGGTTTTTAGGTTCTATGCCGAAATAAATTGGAAAAATATTTTCCTATTTCAGAAAATGCATCTTAAAGTACGGAAATAGTGGCGGTTGGGCGGTAAATTTTAAGGTCAAACCATATATGACCGGCGATTTATCTAAAATTAATTTTAAATGCTTTTATTTTTTTTTATACAACGCACCTCCAAGCACTAAAGAACTTTTATACCAATTTAACCGATTTTCATATACCTGATAGTTTAATTAAATAATAGCTACTTAAAGCCAAAAATAGGTTTTTGATTGTAAAAGCTGAAAACTGATTTGGAACTGAATCGCATAGAGCTTGTTTCGTTCGAGTCCCTCAAACTAGGCATGAATGATATCATATCAAAAATGATATCATATCAAAATGACGCGAATTAAAAATCTGACAGGGTTGTGGTGGTGTGATCTACGTTGTGATTTACGGTATCAAATGCCATAGGAGTGTAACATCGTTATTATCCATTCTTCTTCGAATATCTTCGACTATGCTAACGATAGCTGTTGTGCAGCTGCGGACTTCCTAAAACCTGATTGTATTTGATTCAGGAGGAAATTTGAGTTGAAATAACTCTGCATCTGCTGTGCTAAAATTTGCTCAAATGCTTTTGATAAGAAGGAAAGGATTGCGATTGGCCTAAAATCGCCACTCGACTTGGGTTGTGGAAATATAGATATATTAAAAATCGTATCATATGGATATTGCGAAATTATTCTTTAGCTTTCATAATGTTACGAGACAAACAAGGAAAGGTGAAGATTTTTTTTCAATCCCAATTAGTTCTTTGAATAAGATATTTTAGTCTCAGATCAATATTATTTTTAATATTATATAAAATATTGTTATTTCAAGAAACAAAGCCTGAATTTTTTTTTGTAACAAATTTATGCTGGTATTTAACACTTTATTTTTTGATAGTTTAACAAGCTGCTTTAGGGTCTTCGACTCAAAAAGCTAAGGTTAAATACATATCGCATACAAAATATTTTAAATTTTTCTAATGTTTCGCTCTGAGAATTGAGTTAATTTGCATTCCTGCTAAATTTGTCTTACCCTAACGTGTTGTTTTTATACATATTTTTGTGGCGAAATTCAATTTCAATTGCTTTGCAAAGAATCAAGCGTTAATTAACTTGTTCTTATCTTGAATCAAACTTATCAAAGCAATGAAGCACTTCGACACGTTTTCATGATAAGCATTTAATAGATAAATATGTTGCCCCTCCACCCACAAAACATAAACACAAGCCACTTTATTCAACAAAAATACATTCACTTTGGGTCACTTTAATTGAACTTGGTTCCTCAAAATTATTTTACGTACAAATCACATTCATAAGCGTCTGTAGACATTCAGCATCTTAGACAAGGCAATCTTCGTCTTTTATTATCACAGAGGTGGATTGACAAACCTCTAGTCCCCCTAAATTTAGTAATCTCCAAAGACACCCACAGATTCCGCCCGTTTTAGGCACCATTTATGATAGTCATTGAGAAACTTTTGAGAGAATACGGCATCCATTTGCTTTTGCATAAAATTCTTATCTTGCATATTATCAATGCTATTATTCACTGCCAATTCCTTGGGCATTGTAATCATAGGCAAGAAACCAAATAAAGCAAATAAACCATATGTTTCACGACTACGTATCTCATACAATAAATCCTCATAGCTGGGTATCTTGTCAAAGCGTGCATACTCCAAAGCATCCCTAAATGCTGCATAGTACACCTTAATCAAATCCTCGCGACGTTCTTGTAGCACTTCCAGTTTTAGACTGCTATTAAGGAAAAAGTTCAAATCACAACCGGGACTGCCATAGAAACTAAGCTGAAAGTCCACAAATATGGAACGAGTGGGTACATCAGGCTGGTTAGGATTATCATAGGTGTACATAAAGTTATTCGTCCACAAATCACCATGATTGAGTACCACATAACGATCTCCCGATTTGGGCTTGGATGCAGCCAATAAAGTGGCTGTGAAATTGTTGGCTAAACGTTGCAAATTTTCGTTAATCTTTTCATAGCCAGGCCAGGTCGATGAAGTTTTTATGAGGCTTCCCAGATATGCGCCGAACATACCTTCAAAGGCATCACTCTTGAATAAGGTGGCTTCGCTAAGCATACCCTGATTGTATTGTTTTAGAATGGAAGGATTCTGAAAGAAGATGAGAACAGTATTATAATTAGCAAAAATCAAGACAAAGTTACAAAAAAACAAGTAAGAAAGTCGGTCAAGCCCGACTGTAATATACTCTGTACCTGTTTGTATATAACTAATAACTTTAAAGTGTGGGGTCACACAAACTGTGCAAGTGCTGCCCATCACGATTACGGGCAGTGCTGCCCAGCGTAATCATCTTACCTTCTTAGCCAGCACCATAGAAGTGGCATGAAATTTTCCCAGATTCTTTAGCATCAACGAGGCATGATTCCAATCTAAGCCAGCTTCACGTGAGGCCACTCGAAAACCTTCCGTTTTTAGATCACTGAAGACTATAGTCTGCATAGGTGCCTTCACAGCATGATAGTATCTACAGAGAAATATTACATATTTATTATTATACAAATAATTCACTAAACTTTCACTTAGAAATACTCACTTGGCCCCAAATTTATCACCATTATTCAGTATATCCAATCTAGGCAATACATCTATATAGGTCTGCTTTTCCTTAATAAACACTTTCACATCTTCTAAAAATTGTGTTCCCTCTGTTATGGGTATGGTTTTCACAATCAAAGAAAGTTGTTCCTTTTCATCCGATTCTTGGCCATCTGACCATTTGGCAAATTTAACTAAAACCCGATAGATAGCCGAACAATAATTTTCTCCAGGATTGCTGCCCCATTCAAAATTGATTTCGCTCAGAGTTACTTTTGATTCGCGCAATCCTTCCTCCAGTGTTTCCGTAAAGAATTGTTCATTCAAATATCCAGGAATGGAAATTTTTTGCTCATTCTTTATTATCACCATTTTGTATGCCTATATTTGTATAGCACCACGTAATCAGCAGATAATAGTTTGCCTTTAAGCAAAACTTTCACGGCAACTTGCAACGTTAACCTTCTGTCGATGACTGCCTTGACAGCGATAGAGACGAAGTGTTTTTATATTAGTTCGTTGGGTTTCTGTGTTTCGGGTACTTTTAAATGAAATTTGTTGCTCTCCACACACTTACTTTGGTGGTGTCATCATGAAAATAAACGTTTCTAGAGCAAATTTAAGTACACAGTGGGTTAAAGTATTGGGAAAATTTTTATAATTAAAAGCGATTTTTTAAAAATAAATGGGAATAATACTATTTGTTAACATTTTTATAGCTGTAGAGTAAAAAGGTATACTAAGTTTTTGCAAATGTATGTAACAGGCAGATGGAAGCATTTACGACCCCATAAAGTATATATATTCTTGATCAGCATCAACAGCCGAGTTGATTTAGTCCTGTCTCAGAGATGATTAGAGCTATAATTTTGAAGTGTATGGAACATAAACTTTTAATTTTTGCTGACAGATCAAGTTT
This sequence comes from Lordiphosa mommai, assembly GCA_018904225.1. Classification (NCBI taxonomy): domain Eukaryota; kingdom Metazoa; phylum Arthropoda; class Insecta; order Diptera; family Drosophilidae; genus Lordiphosa; species Lordiphosa mommai. The sequence goes on along the minus strand of JAEIFT010000249.1, from coordinate 223,327 downwards.
ATTTTAAATTTTGGCTTCGCCCCCTGCCTCCCACGAACGTTGAAAAATACCTCATATCTTCCACAATTTAATAGTTTGTTTTTCTATACATAAACTCTACGCATCGTTATTGATCGATCCACGATACATCGTTTTCTGATCAGATGAACGATATTCGAGTTATAAGCAAAGCAAGTAATTTCGCTGGACAGCACCTGTCGCAATAATGATCCGCAGCACTTTTATAGTTTGTGTGGCCCCACACTTTAAATTTATAAGCTACTAGCTATATAACCGGTGTTTATGTTTTTCTTTCACAATATTTAAATAAAATTCATTAGCATTATGCAAACATCTTACTCCATATAACCGTAGGTTTAAAGTTTTTAGCTTAAATATTTTCTCAAATATTACTCTGAACCACTATTAAAACGATTACGAACCAACACATCGCATTGATTCGGTCGAGATATTGTTCTGAACCATATTTTTTATATCTTTTAATCTAAATATTTATATCTTTGCTATATTATACGATTTTTTTAAAAAAAATTTACATATAATACGTTTTGACTATGCTCATTTTGCAAAATCATTGTATGAAACTGCACTTCTGATAAAACCATTCTATGAAGAGCTGAGTTGTCGTTTGCCCCTAGGTGACCTGGCTCTTTATATCGACTCCTCAAAATGGTTTTCATAGCCATTGATAGAGATTTTGTGTAGAATCCCCCACTGAATCTGGGTACTGTATCGAAACTGAAAACCGAAATAATCTGAAAACCGAAATTATTATTACTGTACTTACCAGAACCAAAAAATAAATCATTTATTCGTTATTAAGTTACTCATAATTTTAAATTGCCCACATAACAAAATTTTACAACATTTAAATTGTTTAGAGTCGATATATTTCACTCGTCCCAAAAACTGTTTAAATGACATAAGAATAGGATGACGTAATTGTAACTATTAAACTTTCACCCCCAAATTAAAGATAGTGCCATGTAATGTACAGTAGAAATTCAAGGAACTACTATTCGAGGAGGTCCAAGTATTACTACTAGGCCTCCAACTGCGCATCCATTTTCAAACGATATTTGATTTTCATAAATTGAGACAGTGTGATAGACCTGGAGTGCCCTAGGTCAATATGTTCTAGATTGCGGAATGGAAGAGACACCACATATCATTTTTTCGGATTGTATAGCATCGGATTCATTTACCGGTCGTATGGGTATATCCTCCACCTCCCAAAAATTTGTTTGGTCTTGACTTTAAGAGAATAAAATATTTTTCATTTATTAACCATAAATGTAAATAATTTAATAATATATGTAAATAATAATAATTTAATCAATTATTTGTTTTAAGTCATTTATTGACCAAACATATTGAGAGCATGCAGTCCATTTCGTATTTTGGACACAATATTTTTCAAAACGATCCTACTTCATATTTCTTCTTTACTTGATCAGTTAGTTGTGAAGCAACTGTTTCAGTATCTAAGCCACAAGTCAATCGAATTGGTTAAGAAGTTGCTAAATATCCATCAGTCCATTTAAAAACATTTTGTTCTGGCGTTATCAATATAATGGAAAAGGCTTTTTTTTTGTGAGAATTCAACCCAATAATTCTTGTTAAAAAAAAATGGAATAATTATAAATGTTATAACATTTCTTGTATTTATCTGTTACTACGCTTATGCAAAAATACAATATCATGATTTTTGCTAGGTTTATGAATATAAATTATTAAGGAATATATTTATTTTTTAGTAGCTTTAAAACAAATTATTTTTGTATACCTTTAACTGGTCCGACATATCTGCGTCAGCGCACAATGTGGATTATGCTATCATAACTCACAATAAATTATTTCGGACAAATAAATAATTATTAAAGAAAATAAAGTTTGCATACTTTAAGGGACAAAAACATGGTTTTTTATACCCGTTACTCGTAGTGTAAAAAGGATATACCATGTTCGTGCAAATGTATTTAACATGCAGAATGAAGCTTTTCCGACCCCATAAAGTATATATATTCTTGATCAGCATCAATAGCCGAGTCGATATAGACATGTCCGTCTCATATCTCCCACAAATTGGGAGCTAACTTGTTTGGACCTTCAAGACATATATTTTAATCATCATTTCTTATCGATCCGCCATACTTAATTTCCCGATCAGATGAACGATAGAAGAGTTGCCACCCCCGCCATTTTGAAAATACCTCATATCTCCCACAATTTTAAAGATAGATTATTCGATCTTTCTAGACATTTATTAGGATCATCATTACTTATCGATCCGCCATACATCATTACCCGATCAGATAAAGTTGCCTCCCCCGCAATTTTTTAGAAAACCTTATAACTCCCACTATTTTGAAGATTGATTGTTCGAACCTTCTTGACATATATTTTAATCATTATAACTTATCGATCCGCCATACATTATTTCCCGATCAGACGAACTATAGTAAAGTTGCCACCCCCGCAATTTTTAAAGGACCTCATATCTCCCACAATTTTGAAAATAGATTGTTAAAACCGTCTAGTCAAATATTTTAAGCATTATTACTTATCGATTCACCATACAGATGAACTATCGTCTAGCTCGAAGCAAATCAAATAATTACGCTGGGCATTTTGTGATTTAATAATATATTCTTAAATAAACCTTTCCCTGAGTGACGGGTATATCGAAGTCGAGCAGGGCCGACTTCAACTTACGCTCTCGTGTTTCTATATTTTGATCGCAGACAAAATGAAGTCTTAAATACGCGTCAAATGACACCTCAATTACCCCGATAGACCTGATTATTCTTAAGATAAATATTTTTTTCAAATATCTAAGATATCGATAATATTATCAACAAAATATCAGGTATCTCTAGCATAAGCACTGGGATTTTTTTCACTTTTGTGCGCGGAAACCCTATTATTGTGTTCTCTGTTTGTAACTAAAACTACAGTTAATTTGTCCAAACTTTTAGTTTAATGTTTAGTAGTCGTTACCTATTGGTAACGATATGTATGTATGCATATACAAGTGCTTCGCATAGATAAGAACTTCAAATATACAAATGTCCTATATTCTTTTAATTTCTTTTTTTTACATTGTAAATTGATCCCAGAATAGGAAAATTGTTAATGAATAAATTGCTTAGGCCAGCCAACATTCATGTTGGCCTTCAGGAGTGTTAAATAAAAAGAGAAAAAAAAAAGACTGTGCCCCAAATAAAAGGATAGTCTGTTTTAATCAAACATATCAATATATTTCTTATATTCCATTTATGATCTCTACGCACCGACGCTGTTATCCTTGCAAATCATAAACAATGCTTCTGTGACTTATTTATGTCCATTGTCTTAAATAAAGAAAAATTAAAAAATTATTACACATTTGGCATACTTTACCTTAAAACTAAGTTTCTGATGACATTACTGTTGGTGCTCTCAATGTCTTTCACAACTTGTGTATTCAGAATTGAGGTGGTACAACAGTCAGATTATTGTGTGTGTAAGTTTGTCGTCGATTCGGTGTGTTTTTATGTAAATTTTATTTACATCGGCCGTTGGCGCATTATACCTGACTCTTTATTCCCACAAACACTGAAAGAGACGCCACTTTATAAACAACATTCTCTACCTTTTTTTTATGGGACTTCTGATATGTCATTTGTTTTTTTTTTGTGTGACGCAATAGTTGTTTCCGCTTGTTTTTATTCTTTTCACAATTTACACTTCGCTGTGCCGTTTTTTATCTCCGTATTGTTCAAAATTTTGTCCATTTTGTCTCCGGTGGCTTTAAATGGTTTGCGTGGCTCACAGTGACGAGTGACCAATACGTATGTTAAAATATCATAAAATAGCTGGGAAGAAAAGAAGAGAAAAAAGAAATGAGATATTGGAAAAAAAAAATAGCGATATAAATATATCATTTCTATAAAAAAAGATATATGATATCGATATATCACCTAGTTTTAATACATGAAAAACTTACTCATGTTTAACTGGAAATTAAGGATAGATATCAGATATTTAACATAAATCATCTAATAAAAGTATAAAAAAATTTTCTGTCACATCCACCGATCGGTCCTATGCTATTGTAGGTTTTGTCTTTTTTTAAAATAGTTGAAAGCATATAAAACTATATATAAAGATTGGGGATGCTAAGATAAAAACAAAAAGTTTTCTCACTAAGTAGTTTTTGACCGGCCATTTATGCAGCTATATGCTAGTCCCGTTTGATAAATGTCAGGGTGTGTGGAAACATATAAAACAATATATCTCGTTTGGAGACGCTACGATGAAATCAAAAAGTTTTTCTCACAAAGACTTATTTTCGACCGATCGTTCCTATGCGCATATCTATGGCTAATAGTGAAAATAATAATGAGGCTACAAGTAAAACAAAAAGTTTTTCTAACTAGAATCAGTTCTTGATATAACAATCAGTTTAAATGAGTAACTTAAAACTGTGGTGAAAGAACTGATTTAAGTGTTAAAAAAAGATTCACTTTTCACTAAAACTTAGAAAGACTGATTTAAACTTCCCTTTACTTTTACTTTATTTAAAAATTCCAATATTAAGTTCACTTGTGTTACGTCAACTACGGTTTGAAGAATTTCCAAAATATGATGACGACAGACGATGATCATTATTAATTTTGTTTTCATATTAATACATGGTTCATGCTTAAGCTCTTTAGTAATGATGAGTAGAATATATGTCTAGAAGGTTCGAAAATTTATCTTCAAAATTGTGGGAGATATGAGTTTCTTTTTTAAATTCGGGGGTGTCAACTCTACTATCGTTCATCTGATCAGAAAAAGATGTATAAGGGCTCGATAAATAATGATGAATTTAATATATGTGTGTAAGGTTAAAACAATCTATTTTTAAAATCGTTAAAGATTTGAGGTTTTTTCAAATTGTGGGGGTGGCACTCTAGTAAGTATGGACGATTAGAATATATGTCTAGAAGGTCAAAGATATGAGGTTTTATCCAAAATGCAGGAGAGACAGGGGGCGGCGCCAAACTCAAAAATAATCTTGATCTGCCTGCAAGTATAAGGAATTTATGTTCCATACACTTCAAACCTCTATCTTTTATCATTTGAAAAAAATTTGTAACTAGTTACCTCTTCATATCGCCCACTCCAATGCTCGATTCTAATTAATTTGCTGTTTAGTTCCACTGTGCCAATTAAGTAATCTAGTAGCTTCCTCGCGAACCACCTCAGTGTGTGTGTTTTATTTTTTTTGCATTGTCATTGACTTTTTGCTGAACCAAAATTTTAATAAAAGAGATTTAGAAACTACACGCACGCTAGTGGGTTGATTTAGCAGTCATTAATTTTGTTTTCTCTTGACAGTGAAAACAGGTTTACTATCTCAGAGCCGCGCAATGGTGCTTGCTGTTCCCCAGAGGAAACAAATCTCAGATAACTATGAGAGCTATCAACGCCGAAGCGTCTAGTCGGCTAGCGGTGCTTGATAAGCTAGAGCACCGCCTGTCATTAGGTCAACTTTATTTTGTGTTTATATTCTGCATTAGCTATGAGGTGCTATTTACAATTAGATAAACACGCGAACTTGTATCTAAATGTCGTGCGCTTACCAGAAACAATTTAAAATTAAGTTTTGTTTACAATGACTCGAGAGTTTTACACGCTTAAACATAATATTAAATGGGTGGGGTAGAGTGGGAACAAAGCGAGGAATTTTAGTTTACAGGTCTATATTTCTAATTGAATTGACAGATCATCTTTCAAGATTGTGTAATTATTTTTTGCTCGATTGAGATTAAAGTAATTAGATTTAATTACTAATAGAAAATTTAGTTTAGATTTTAGTGAGTGTATAATCAGATTCAATTAGCGGTTTTGTTTTTGTCAGATTGTCACTGCAAAGATTTCATAGCTAATCTGGTAATACTTTTAATTGAATCAGAGGTTCTTCTAACTATTATATTTAAATTATTAAAAGTGCTCGAAATATATTTTTTGCAAACATCAATAGTTCATTTTTATTTTTTAAACGTTTTCCTTGCTGCAAATTCGTAAGATTTTAACACAATGTTAATTTGACGAGTTTTTTTTATACACTTGAAAAGTGTATATTAATTTTGACCAGAGGTTTGTAAAGCATAGAAATATTAATTTCCGACCACATAAACTATATATATTCTTGATCAGGACGACGAGCTGAGTTCAATCCCCTGTCTGCCGGTCCGTCTGTCCGTCCGTCTGTCCGTCCGTCTGTCTGTTTCTACTCAAACTAGTCCCTCAGTTTTAAAGCACAAATGAAATTTTGCACAGAGTCTTCTTTTTACTGCACGCAACTAATATGCCGGAACCGGCCGGATCGGATGACTATATCTTATAGCTGCCATAGAAACGGTCGATCAAAAAACTAGTTCTAGTGAGAAAAACTTTTTTGTTTTCCATCGTAGCGTCACTAATCTTGGTATATGTTAGTTTCATATGCTTCTACACGTTTCTTGAAAAATTTATCAAAATCGAATCACTATAGCATATAGCTGCCATAGAACCGATAGGTCGAAAATGTTTTACTAAGAAAAGTTTTTTTTATGAAATCAAATTTTTATTATTATGATTTAAAAATTTAAAATATCTATATCCTATATATATTTTACCGGTTAAATCAGTTGGAGTAAATTTTTTCAAGTGTATTAAAACTTCAGTACGCGTGACGGTCAATAGGGAGTATTGCTTCCAGATTTAGACTTTACCTTTGTGTAATGTCATTAATTAAAAGTCATCTTACTTTATTTCAGTCTGACTCATTATTTTTTTTTTTTTTTGACGGGATTAGTAAACAACAGGCTTTGCTGTCGAATTCCAAAGCTCAAGAGGCAAAATAACAGAATGTATATTTTGCAGAATTTACTATGATTTTGAAATATTTTACACGAACACATCGTGTTGAGTCGTGCGTGTTTGTAACACGAAACACGACACGCGCCCAACTCGATTTCTAACCCACCCTATATTTTCAACCCTCTTTTGCCAAGCCTCTGTTGCGCACACTTTGCACCTCACACAAATATTTATAAATATGCGTTTCTAGCAGCTGCGAATATTCGTACTAAAACTACCCTGTTTTATTGTCAATTGGTTCGTGCCTTGTACTTTTGGGTTCTATTCTTTGTTGATTCAACTGGCGGGGAAATTTGATGGGTGTTGACCTTGGCTAAGTTTTGTTTTCATTATAGCACATTTTTCCCTATTGTATGAATATTTTTGGATTTACCCTTATTTTAATTGTTTTCGGAGTTGGTAAGTGTATTCGGTAATTTGGTATAGTGGGTTAAGTTATGGCAACTATATGGTATACAAATCCCAATAACAATATTAGCAATATTTTTCCTAAAGGGTAAATGTGCTATAATATTTAATGTTTATGGTTAAAGTGTGGTTATATAGACCTAATATTGTTTTTATACACGTTACTCGTAGAGTAAAAAGTTCGTGTAAATATATGTAACAGGCAGAAGGACGCATTTCCGACACCATTAGCTATATATATTCTTGATCAGCGTCAACAGTAGAGTCGATCTTGCCATGTTCTTCTATCTGTAGGAACGCGTCGGTCTCAGAAACTATAATAGATAAAGCCACGTGCTTTGAAGTTTGTTTCAGATTTGGAAAATGGTTTTCCCTTTCCCACAATCCGCAAAAAACAGTCGGAGCAACAACTTAAAGTTCGAACCTTGTGACTTAAAACATATAAACTTAGGCCTAATATCTATATAATCTGAAAAGCCCAATAAAATCGGTTAAAAATCGCGGAAGTTTTGCAAATAAAATGTTTTTCACCCATCTAACATCGGCTGTGCATGTGTATACATGCGGATAAAAACCCAAAATTAAGGGTGCAGGATTTTTCGAAGTCTGGGGACTCGACTGCAGCGCTCTTTCTTGTTACCTTGCTGATATGTAGGATTTTCCCAAATCAAATAACAATGTGAGGTTTTGTAGAAATAGATTTTAAACTAGCAATTATCAATATCAAATGCTTTTAAATAGCTCAGCCACATATGTTCCAATGGATCTTAGTGAATCACACTCTTTTGTTTTTTAAAGAATGGAGCTATAAGTAAATGGTTCAGAAAAATGTATTCGATCCGAAAGATTATTTAACACAAGCATTTGCAAGAGTATTAAACACGGATCAAAAATATCTTTTATTATATGATTGATTAACAAAAAAAGTTTTTTGCTAGGTAAAACGCTTTAAGCCATTTCGCTAGTTAAAACATTAGATGTAGTCAAGCAAGGTATAAATTTAAAGGGTAATTCCAATCATCCATCTTTCTTCGTCCTTTGTCTTTGCTCTTGATTTTTCTCTAATCTAGCTTTTTTTTAGAAAACAAAAGAAGCAAAGCATACATTTTTGTCTAATAAACGCGTATATAAGTATAAAAGAAACGAGAGAGTAAGTTGAAGTCGGCCCTGCTTGACTTCGATATACCCGTTACTCAGGGTAAGGTTTATTTCAGAATATTTTATTAGATCCCAACATGCCCAAATTGTGGTTTTTTCCAAAATTGTTTTTTTTTTATATTGCGGGGGCGGAAGGGGGCGTGACAAAAATTTGAAACAATCTTGATCTGCGTGCAGACGATACAAGTATACACTGAAAAAATGGTAGCTCTAGCTCTTATAGTCTCTGAGACCTAGGGGTTCATACAGACGGGCGGACAGACGGACATGTTTACATCGACTCGGCTATTGATGCTGATCACGAATATATATATTCTTTATGGGGTCGGAAATGCTTCCTTCTGCCTGTTACATACATTTGCACGAACTAAGTATACCCTTTTTACTCTACGAGTAACGGGTATAAAAACCATTTTTAACATTTGCTTGACAATATCAGCATTTGCCAACTAAGGGATCACTGCCAGCGTTAAGCCCTATACGGACCTGCGAAGTATCGCGAACTTTCTTACAAAAATTGTAGAAAGAAGAAGCAGAAGAACAGTTCCTTCACCCTTTCCATTGTGCTGTTGGCTTAACAGCACATAAATGGAACGTATCTTAACTATAACTTTTACTTCAAGCAACTGAAGAAACATTGATGCAAACAATGCTACTTCACCCTTCTTCTGGCTTGACACCATCGGCAAATAGCTGAAATTAAATTTAACACGAGAAGGTAAATCTAATTTCGTTTGTGTTGAAGATTTAATACAGTCGAAACAGCATTTTTAACAAGGGTTTGAATTACTTAATAAAAAAAGCAAAAATTAACATTTTTAACTGAATCATACAATGCTTTAAATGCGCAAAAGACTTTAAATAGTGCACTATAGTGGTAGCAAAGTTTGATTATGCAAAATGAAAATTCGCCATTGCATTTGCTTTTTGTGTGACATATAAAAACAGATTTCATAGCAACTTTTTCAATGTTTTTGGTCAGCAAGGCTTGACGAGCAGTTGCTTGTCAAAAAACAGCAACAACATTGCCAATCGAGTAGTGTGACCAACGCGCAGGTAATTCAATAATACCACGAAATTTAAGATTTGGTGTAATTTCTTAATACATCTGGTCACACTAAACTTACGATCCACCTTTAATTAATATATGGTGAAGTAAGCTAAATTACTTACTTTCCAGGTCCGTATATGGTTAGGTAGGTAGGGTAGGGTTTTAAAGCCATGTATTTAGCGACAAATCAACACAGTATGAGGAAAAGCTCTACTAAACATAGATACAATGGCCGTGTTTAGCAGAAGAACTTGCTCCCTGATCAATGATATATATCTCTTGGTAACCTACGTAGTCTTCTTTTCCTCTTGTATTTAAAATATTATTTACATCGAGCTTTTTCATATGTCAATTAAACAAGACCCCCTTAAAGTATGCTAAATAATAAGATCAATTTTATTAAGCTGATAAGTGATCAAGTGTATCTGCTGAACGCGCCCAATGTCTGTCAGTAAGCAAGCGATAAGATCTAGGCTTGCTTCCAAAAATAGCAGCAATGTATAGGACAATTCGTGTTCGAATTCTATTAATATATACGAAATCAACAGCATAAATATATAAAATGCAATCTAGAACCAGATCCCGATCTGGAATCCAGGTTCTCAAAAGGATAGGGTGAGGGTTCAAACTTTAAACCGAACCTCCATCGAAAATGCTTTGATGCGAAATGATTTTCTTTTCTTTATTCGACGTCCAGGCCTATTTCCGACAATTTTATTTCTCTCTTAAATATTTGGGTATTGCTCTTCACTTTACGGCAGCATTCTCTGTTGTATATAAAGCTTTATCTAATGGTTAACATGACGCCATATTAAACGCATTTGTGGTGCTTTAGTGAAAGAAAACACAAAATTATAAAAAAACGAGAGCGTAAGTTGAAGTCGGCCCTGCTCGACTTCGATATACGTTACTCAGGTAGGGTTTTTTTAAGAATATTTATTAGATCACAAATTGTGGAAGATATGAATTTTTTACAAATTGCGGGGAGGCAAAATTACTATAACTCATTTGATCGGAAAATGATGTAGGCTGATCGATAGGTAATGATGATTGAAATATATGTCTGAAGGTCGAAGATCCATTTTCAAAATTGTGGGAGATTTGAGATATTTTTCAAATTGTGGGGGCGGGAACTTTTCTATCGTTCATCTGATCAAGAAATGATGTATGGCGGATCGGTAGGTATTGATGATTAAATATGTCAGAGGTTTAACGATGTATTTTCAAAATGTAAGAGATATGAGGTATTTTCAAATTGGGGGGCGGCAACTCTACTATCGTTCGTCGATCGGAAAATGATGTACGGCGGATCAATAGGTAATGATGATTAAAATATATGTCTAGAAGGTCCGAACAATATATTTTTAAAATTGGGGAAGATATGAGGTTTTTTTCATATGGCGGGGGCGGCGGGGGGGGGACAAAATTTGAAACAAACTTGCAGTCTACACTGAAAAAATGGTAGCTCTAGCTCTTATAGTCTCTGAGATCTAGGTGTTCATACAGACAGACGGACAGACGGACGGACGGACAGACGGACAGGTCTATTCGACTCTGCTATTGATGCTGATCAAGAATTATACTTTATGGGGTCGGAAATGCTCCTCTGCCTGTTACATACATTTGCACGAACTTAGTATATTTCCTCTCGGGGGGGGAAAAAAAGGGGAAGATAAACCTCAACGAGCATTGCAGTTTTTCTACTTGTGCCTGGTGATATGCATCACCAGTTGCTTTTTTGCCGAGGTTAGAAGGATGCGAGCAGGTCATGTGAAAAGGCCAGACCCGTGTTTGGCTCTTTGCCTTTGAGTCGCCCTCGGGCTATACACACACACGCGCGCACTCACACACACATACACACGGCTGCTTGTCACTTGTTTTTGCAGTTCATGACGGCTTAATTAACTCGCGTGTTTTAGTTTTTTCTTCTTCTTTTTTTCTTTCATTTAAACAACTCTGAGGTTTCCTCTGCTTTTACGTATTTCCCAAGCTGCCCCAAAGTATGCAACACAAATTTTGCATTGCATTTGCACGTTAAACGAATTGCATTAATAAAACAGAAGCATTTAAATGCGCGATTGCACACAAATTAGTGACCAAAAACCAGACTGAGCCACTCCCCCTCACGCGTCGCCTTTTAGGCAGCGCTGATGTATGCGATTTTAATCGTACGCTCAGACATAAACATGATGCGGAAACCAAAAATCCATGGCAACCCTCCACCCCCAAACCTCATTCTGGACAGAGGACAAAAGGATAATGGAGTCGTGTGTTTGTGTGCGCGAATGGTTGTGCCAAAAAGTAGACACAACAGCAGACAACAGACAACAGAATCAGGAATAAATGACCATAATCAAACACTTTACGCCTGAAAGCATGCTGATGAAGAAACCAACTGAGTTTTGATGCCCCGTCGCCTAAGCTTTTGGGTTCCTACATGCGTTCCTATCTGTGCATCAACGGCTACATTTGCCATAGACGACGCCGGTGGCTAAATTTAATTAGTACCCTCCCATATGGAAGAGATTTTGGTAACAAAATACTCTACCCTACACTTTGGGAGGGTTTACTTTAGCAGTTAAAGTTTTGTAATTGTAAAGCCGGAATTTTACTTGTCTAAGGGCCGTTTTCTCATGTTCCTGTTTTTCACATTCAGTTGCTTTTTGGATAAATTGGGTTGCATACTTTAAGGCCGCTTTTAAATGTGTCTATGTTTGTGTCTTCTATGACTCGGATGCAATTTAAACCGCGGCCCAAAAGTAGGCAATATAGATTTTCTCAATAAGCACCTAGTTTTAAAAAACATGAAGATGTGAAAACGGCCCTAAGCTTTTAGATAAATAGTTTTTCGTATAATCGTTTGAATTTGACATTCAGGCACTTAGCACCTAAAGAAATATCGGTTACGTTTTCGATTAGGAAAAATTGTTTTTTTTTTTGGCCCGCTTACCGGTATCAAACCGGTTAAAGAAAATCTTTTTTAATACAAAAGATGAATTAAAGAAATAAATTAATAAAATAACAAATTGTTTGGTTAAGGTTAATTAGAATAAAATCCATTTCTGTTGGTCCTTCGGTTACGGTTTTGAATCGGTTATACAGTTTTAAAATAACGGTTATGATTTCGTTTGGGTACCTTGATGACCTTATACAAAATTTAACAAGAATATTTTCGGTTCCTAAATCAGATGGAATGACGTATTAAATTCACTTGGCTTTAGACCAGGGGTCGGCAATGTGAGCGGAGAATAGAGGTGCGCGTGTGAAGCGAATTGAAACGTGTATCGGTGTATCTCGACGTGATCGTGAGAAATCACTGACATTCGTGCGTGTGCATTCGTGCGTGATTCGTGCTTGTTAAAGTTATATATGGTGAATATAAAAAATTTTGTTTCTTTTATATTTGATTCATAAAAGTATTCCTAGAACTGATTTGCTTTTGATTGCTGCTCCATACTCCATAATTGAATAAGGGTCGCCCCACGCATTGCAATTGATTGTTTGCTTGATCATCATGAAAAAATTGGGGTTCTTTTTTTTGTACAACGCTTAGCCACACACACATACATTCATTGTTTTTGCAAAAGCTCACTACCACTCCAGAATGTGGCAAGATATTTGGCATTTATCTGATCAACTGGTACGGGCACACTTAAATTAAAGAAAGTTAACAGGTGCAAGAATTAACAATTTTTTCCACAAATCTGACTTGAAATATGGAAAAAGAAAACTTCTGAATAATAATTAATTGTATTTTTATGGTGCGTGATCATTCGTGACCGTGCATTCTTAAATCGTGCATGAATCGTGCGTGACGCGAAACGGTCAATAAATTGTGTCAGAAAATCGTGCGTTATGAGATTTTTATTTAGTGAATGGTGCGTAAACTAAGAAGATGTTAATACTAACATTTTTTCATTTAATGAATGATTTTAAAATAATTATTCCCTGACTAACGGATAAAACAAAGTTGAGCAGTATATATTTTCTGAAAGATCTGATAATATGTAGCTAAGATATAAAAAATTACATTTTTTCATATATTTAAGGTTACTGTAAGTCTTAATGTAAATATTTACATTTAATGTTAATATTAACATTTTATGTTAACACTAAAATTTTATGTTAACACTTAAATTTTATGTTAACACTCAAATTGTATGTTAATAATAAAATTTTGTGATAAATTAAAATATTTTCCAAAAATTCCTTTCCCTGAATAACGGGTTTAATATTAACTTTTTATGTTAATACTAACATTTTACACAACAAAACTTTATACTTACATTTTATGTTAATAATACAATTTTGTGATTTATTAAAATATTTTTAAAAAATCCGTTCCCTGAATAACGGGTATATTTAAGTCGAGCGAGTTGACTTAAACTTACGCTTTCGTATTTATTGAAAATTGGAGTTCCCAAATCCACATCCATTCGCATTCATTTTATTACCCGAAATTCGGTTCCTCTTTCCCTTATAATTTCCACCTGCTACTGTTAAATTAAACTTCATTTGCCTTTGCCTGTCGCCTCTTGCCCTTTAATCACAGTTTGGCGCAAATCAAACACAAACAAATGCCCTCCTCATCATCGTCATCAATGGAAGGAAGGATAGCATTCCCTGCTGGGTATCCTTTTGGATTCCAAAAACTGTTGCATACCCATTGGATGGACGCATGCTTTGCATACTTTTTAGCTGCGTGGCCAAGCGCATGAATAATTGATTTCCATTGCCCAGAGTCGCGACTCGTCCTCCTCCACGTTCTCATCCTGTCATTGTCTCGCATTCATTTGTCAGAAAAGAGCGTCAGTTTATTTGTTTGTTTGTTTGTCTGTTTGTTTGTTTATTTGTTTGTCGCTGTCGTCGCAAGCAACATATTTTCACTCCTCACACCGCCCTGCCTCTCCCCTACTTTGCATTGTTTTTGCAGCCTTTCGCTTATCAGTTTATTTTTGTGCATGCCATTTGCGTGTTGCACTGTCGCTGATCCTTCCACCCTCCCCCCTTATTTTGACATATGCGGACTGGGCTTTAATCCCGGGCAACGCATTATGGTTGCCATGTTTTGCCACTTTTTGGCTTATATTTATTTCTGGCATTCGGCAATCGGAGCTTATTTTCAATGTAGCATGCATTTAATTTCCATAAAAGTTTTTGATGGCCATTGTGCAATATGTTATTAGTGTTATTTGTGTTTGTCTTTTGTATAACGGTGGCATTAGAAAAGCTTGGAATTGTACACTAATTGCTGTGGACAGCATATGTAATCACTTGGGCTCTGATAAAACCACTCGAAATGATGGGTTTGTTTGAAAAGCCGCTGACAGTTAATTTGATGAAATTATAGCCTTGTTTTTACGGAGGATAATTGTCTTTATTAACATTTTCTAATATTTAAGATTGTTATTTTATAGTTACGGTTTCTTTTCTCATCAATGTCGTGATAAAAATGTATGTTCAATAAAATCTGTAAAAAAAGTTTCCAAGTTAAATTTTTCTCGGATAGAAGACGTAAACTCACAATTTGGGTCGTTAAATAGAATGCTTCGTACCGATGGTATAATTCTTTGAGGTAGTATGTTCGTTGTCGTTTATCACTCAAATTGTTAGTGGTGGGAATGTCAATTTAAATAAACAAAATAACAGAGTACATTTTAAGTTTATCAGACACATAGCAGCTATCTAGAAGATACGAATGCGGCCCTATATGTACTACCAGTCAATTAAAATTAAAATCTTTGGCTTAGCTTTTGTTTCTTGTTTTATTTTAATGATTAGTCTTAAAGCCGAATTCTTATTGTTTATTTCTTGTTTCTGATCAGTTTGTCCGAATTTTTAATTTTATTTAATCGATATTAATATTAAACGAGAAGGCAAAGCTAACTTCGACTGTGCCGAAGTTTTAATACACTGGAAAAACTTTACTCCAACTGATTTAACTGGAAAAATATATATAGGATATAGATATCAGATATTTAAAATTTTTAAATCATTGCTAATAAAAATTTGATAACATAAAAAAAAATTTTCTCAGTAAAACACATTTTCCGACCGATCGGTCCTATGGCAGCTATATGCTATAGTCATCCGATTTTGATATTTTTTTTTCAAAATTATGTGAAAGCATATAAAACTAATATATACCAAGATTGGGGACGCTACGATAAAGAACAAAAAAGTTTTTCTCACAAGAAGTAGTTTTTGACCGTCCGTTTATATGGCAGCTATATACTATAGTCATCCGATTTTGATAAATTTTCAGAATTGTGTGGAAACATATGAAACAAATATATATATATAACAAATATATATACTACGATTGGAGACGCTACGATGGAAATCAAAAAAGTTTTTCTCACAAAGACTTATTTTTCGACCGATCGTTCCTATGGCAGCTATATGCTATAGTGATCCGATTTTAATACATTTTCAGAATTATGTGAAAGCATATAAAACTAACATATACCAAGATTAGTGACGCTACGATGGAAAACAAAAAAGTTTTTCTAACTAGAACTTGTTCTTAGACCGATCGTTCCTATGGCAGCTATATGATATAGTCATCCGATCCGGCCGGTTCCGACATATTAGTTGCGTGCAGTAAAAAAAAAGACTCTGTGCAAAATTTCAGCTCGATAGCTTTAAAACTGAGAGACTAGTTCGCGTAGAAACAGACAGACGGACAGACAGACGGAAGGACGGACAAGCGGAAATGAACTCAGCTCGTCGTCCTGATCAAGAATATATAGTTTATGGGGTCGGAAATGAATATTTCTATGCGTTACAAACTTCTGTGCAAAATTAATATACACTTTTCATAAAAAATCTTAAAATAAACAAGTAAGAAAGTCGGTCAAGCACGACTGTAATATACTTTGTACCTGTTTGTACGAAATTAATAACTTTAAAGTGTGAGGTTTTTTCAAAATCTGGGGGTGGCAACTCGTTCGACTATCGTTCATCTGGTTGAAAAACGATGTACGGGGGCTCGATAAGTAATGATGAGTAGAATTACCCTAGTACATAACTCGTAAAATTATAAAATTTGTATATAATTTCCTATTAACATAAACGTATCTATATAAGTCACGCGGGAATCACGCGTGATTTCTGACCGCAGGCCATCTCCAATTACATCGCTCCTCTCTAGCAAGGTCCAATTGGGAAATTACCAGTTAGCTATTGCCTTCTCGCTCTCTTTTCTCGTAAGTTCTACCAATCGCCTCGGTGTTGTTGTTGTCGTTGGTTTTTATTTTCTTTTACGTATAGCTCTAATATCGTTCATCTGATCGAAAAACGATGTATGGCGAGTCGATTCAAAATAAGTAGTAGAATATATGTCTAGAATGTTCGATTTATCTATCTTGAAAATTGTGGGAGTTATTTCGTTTTTTTTTTAATTTGAGGGGGAGGCAGGGGGCGTGGCAAAAATTAAAACTAAACTTGATCTGCCTGCAAGTATAAGAAATATATGTTCCATACACCTCAAACCTCTATCTCTTACCATCTCTGAGATCTCTTCGTTCATACGGACAGAGGGACAGACAGACAGACGGACAGACGGACATGGCTATATCGACTCGGCTGTTGATGCTGATCAAGAATATATATACTTTATAGGGTCGGAGATGCCTCCTTCTGCTTGTTACATACATTTGCACAAACCCAATATACTCTGTGCACCTTCGGTACAGAGTATAAAAAATTCATAAAAGTCATTCTACTTCATTACTTTACAAACAGTACATACTCAATACCTCAAAGGATGCTTTAGATGACGATTCGTCTATTTCAGAAGATTCCCACCTTCTTCATCAGTAGTCTATGCCTAAAGAGCAGGCAAGCAACTGCTCTCATGACAGGAATGCCATAACAGTTTGGGGAGTCGAAGGTCAGCAACGTGCGAAACCAAACAAATGGTCCTTTATTGTATTAGTGCAGCTTATATGTGTTTTAAGACTTTTTGAAAAGTTTGGTCAAGATAGCTTTAAAACTGAGGAAGGAGATAGCATAAAAACAGGCGAACGGATATACTGACATGGCTATATCGACTCAGCTCGTCATACTGATCAAGAATAAATATACTTTATGGGGTCGGAGGTGCCTTCTTCTATGCGTTACAAACATCAGCACAATTTTAATATACCCTCTGTCAGGGTATAAAAAACTGGGTTTTTTATACTCCAAAGCCGGTTCGGTTACGTTTTTTTGGTCTCTCGAACTGGACCATTAACCGATCCTTCTAAATAATTTACCTCCCGAACGTGAATCCGATCAAAAACCCCTGGAATAAAAAAAAAATGAATCGGTTCATTAACTTTATTGTCATTTTTTTTTTTTTTTTCTAATATTTTGGACGGATATGAAAAAAAAAAATTATATAGTACGGAGCTTAGTAAATATGCGTTTTGATTCTTGAGGTCGCTTAAACCAGACTTTAAAGCAAATCTTTTAAGTTAATAACCAACCGAACCGCACATACTCTTTTGAAAGAAAATTGGGATCAAAAAAAAATTAATCTTTTATAAGATCTCACAAAATGTTCTCAATCAGTTAGCTAATACACATCGTATTGAGTTTTATTTATGTTTTCCATATTTCGTTTTATGACTGCGAGAAGGGTTAAATTGCAACAACAAAAGTTAAGTTGAAAAATGACTCAAATCTCGCATATTTGTATATTATGTAAAAGCCAACGATCCCATTACGGCAACCAGGCAATTTTGGTTGCCGTGGAAATGGATGTATATTTATTAACAATAATATTGATCAGAAAAATAAAGAGAAATAATTGTCACTTTAATAGGCTTTTAAAAATTAACTAATTGAAATTGATCGGAAAAAGCGGGATAAATATTTCAAACATGGCTGCAAACTTTTAAAATTTTGGAAGAGGTTTCGTTTGGTTGTTCGAACCCATTAGGAATTTTTGGGTTCGGTTCGCGGACCGGTTCCTGAACTCTCTAAGCCCCAGGTTTTGGTTCCTGCCTCGGTTCTTTTGAACAAAAAAGAATAGCTTGTTATTTCGATGTATTAATACGTTTCAATTGGATTACAGCAATTTTAATTGATTACCTACCGACATTAGTCATTTTTTTATATCTGCCTAGTTTAAGTTAATAAAGTTTTATTAAATTGATTTGGATTGAAAATTAAATAATCCTGCAAGTAAGTAAGGAATTGCAATGTGAAAGCTAAGAATAGATAGAAACCGTGATCAAGTTCCAGATATTTCTCTCGGTCACTCTCTGAACACTAAATAATAAATAAATAAATAATAAATAATCTTATTCCGTGATAAAATCAACTACTCCCGAGCTGAATACGGGATCAAGATATTACGCTAAGAATTACGAAGTGGGCAAATCAATCAAAATTCGGGATCGACCACATTCATCTGATATCGATTTGAATTAATTTTAGTCTGGATGTCCCGAATTTTTGCCTCTGTGTAGGCACTTTATCTTCCTGGAGCTGTTCATCTCTACTAGCTCTTGAATTAAAAAGATCAAACTTTAGTCTTCTTCTGTAAGACTTTTTCAATATTTTAAAAAATATTCGATTTATGTGCTCTTGAACAATTTTTGAAGGATTCTATAACTTCAGTGATAGATTTTATATTTGATACTTGTAAATTGCTACCTATTGCTTCTTATAAAGTTACCTTCTATGAAATCATATGTGGAGTCATTGAAAGTTAAATTTTTGAATAATCTCAGCTAAATCAGGTTCGATCGGGTTTAAAAATGTAGACCGGCTTTCATTGTTGATTTCAATAATTCAAAACTTAGGGTTCGCGAACCGAAACATCAACTTAACGACGTGATCGAACCTCCGGAGCGTTCCTTATTAAGAATTTCAGGGGTTAGCAAGCCTTGGTTTTAACACTCAAGCATCTAATATTTCTGGGCTTCTCAAATACTAATACCTTAAGTCGGCTAAAAACCGCTCCTATAAAGATTTCTAGGAATTAATTTATTCAAATTTTGAATTTGGGCTTTTACTTTCATTTCAATCTCACTTAGGTCTCCTATTAAGTTTAATCCTCAACTAGGAAAACATAAACCAGCTGTCTATGACCGTTCACCACCTCCAGTCATTGGCAGGTTTACTCCAAATGACATGCAAGTTTAACATGACAGCTTTGTCAAGGGGTTGCCAATGCACCGTTTAGATGTGCCTTTGATATATGTACCGTTGACATACCACCGGTCACTCCCACTCCCTCCACAATGCTCAAACTCAATCGCAGTGACTGCTGCAGAATGATGCGCCTGAATGACACGCTGGACACCAATAAATGTCAGGATGACAATTAAGTCAAGGTACATGAGCCCATGAACCAAAACTACCCCTAACACTGGATTAAGGGGTAGGAATTGAAAAGTACCACATGACGTCACAAATGGAGGGGAGCTTGTTACACTTCCAGTACTTCCAAATTCCAGTGTTTGCAGGGAAATTCTCTCTCAGGGATTTTTATTTGTTTTGGGTTATTTTTGGCGGCAAATCTTAAGGGTTTGTGTTTTTTTTTTTGTCCAAGTTGAAGACTCAGGTGCCATGTGTGCGGTTGAGGCTTAGGGTGGGTCTGGTTGGTCCTGACTTAATGGAAACTGAAACACCAGTTGATTGCCCCGATGGCGTTGCATTTCAGGGAGTGCATGTACGTATATTGCATGTGGTTGCTGCGGTCTAGGCCAGCCAGGAAACGGTTTCTAATTTCTTCTTGGCAAAACAGTTTTGACAAGCCAATATACAGTTAATGGGTAACTCTATATAGTTCGGTTTAAGGCGAATGCAGAATTCCTTTGCATCTATCGTGGGGCTCGTTGCGCTTTTGTTTGTTGCGTGTCTCCCCGCCAGACTTTTGGTTGCTTTTTTTGAGGGTAAAATGTAATTAACATGCGATTTAGCGTTTGCATTGCAAGGTGTCATAAATCAGCGCATTGTTTGAGTTGGTTTGTGTTTGGTCCTTTATGCCCTCAAGGGGTGCGTTGGCCCCTTCGAATTGGCTGACACGTTGGGCGTGTGCCTTCATTAAAAAGCTCACATTACCGTTGATTTCCTAGAGGCATTAATTTCGTAAACATTGGCATATGAATTCACAAGATGAGGGGGGCCTCATAAAAAGTGACCAGGGACAGTAAAATAATATCTACCTAGGGGGGTATTTTGAATGCAATTGAACAATGTTTTAGCATAGTTGCAAGCCGTGTTTAATTTAAGCAAATTAATTTTTTTTAATTTAATAATAATAAAGTTTTATATATTTTTCATAAATCCTAAATGTAGGTTTACACGATCTGCAAAATGTTATGATTTTTATACATATATATTGGGTTTATCAAATGTTTAAAAATCTCCGACCCTATAAAGTATATATATTCTTGATCAGCATCAACAGCCGAGTCGATATAGCCATCCCCTCCTCCTCCCCCTCTTTTTTTCCTCCCTTCTGTCCGAAAAACCAAAGAAATCCCAAAAAAAGTGATAGAGGGTTTGAAGTGTATGGAAGATATATTTATTATACTTGCAGGCAGATCAAGTTTAGTTTTGATTTTTGCCCGCCCCCTGCCTCCCCCATAAATTTAAAAAAACGAAATAACTCCCACAATTTTCAAGATAGATAGTTCGATCTACCCCGCCATACATCATTTTTCGATCAGATGAACGATATTAGAGCTATATGTAAAAGAAAATAAAACCAACGCCAACAACAACACCGTTGCCATTGGTAGGAACTTACGAGAAAGAGAGAGCGAGAAGGCAATAGCTAACTGGTAATTTCCCAATTGGACCTTGCTGGAGGAATATAATTGAGATGGCCTATTATGCGGTCAGAAATCACGCGTGATTCCGCGTGACTAATATAGATACGTTTTTTGTTATTAGAAATTATATACAAATTTTATAATTTTACGGGTTTGTACTAGGTACTTGGCCCCATACATCGTTTCAACCAGATGAACGATGGTTGAAAAGAGGAGTTGCCACCCTCAGATTTTGAAAAAACCTCACACTTTAAAAGTTATTAGTTTCGTACAAACATAGGTACAGAGTATATTACAGTCGGGCTTGACCGACTTTCTTACTGTTTACCTGACAGTCGGCACAAATTTTCTCTCTCGTCAGCTTGCACATTTAACGACTTAGAAAAATCAAACTTTTTTTTCGCGATATTGAAATAAGTGCTTATCGCTAAACTATCGTGCGACACGGTATTCATCGGTTGAAAAATTTTGCCATTGCCAACTTTTATTTGCTTTTCCCGGTATTATTTCTTTGGACGCGATTTATGAAAAATTTTGATGCATTAACTTTTCGTCAATCAGCAAAGGATCTTTATACACTTGAAAAGTGTATATTAATTTTGCCCAGAAGTTTGTGACGCATAAAAATATTCATTTCCGACCCCATAAACTATATATATTCTTGATCAGGACGACGAGCTGAGTTCATTTCCGCTTGTCCGTCCGTCGGTCTGTCCGTCTGTCTGTTTCTACGCGAACTAGTCTCTCAGTTTTAAAGCTATCGAGAAATTTTGCACAGAGTCTTCTTTTTACTGCACGCAACTGATATGTCGGAACCGGCCGGATCGGATGACTATATCATATAGCTGCCATAGGAACGATCGGTCTAAGAACTAGTTTTAGTTAAAAAAACGTTTTTGTTTTCCATCGTAGCGCCACTAATTTTGGTATATGTTAGTTTTATATGTTTTCACATAATTCTGGAAAAATGTATCAAAATCGGATGCTATAGTGGCATATAGATGCCATAGGAACGATCAGTCCAAAAATAAGTCTTTGTGAGAAAACCTTTTTTGATTTCCATCGTAGCGTCTCCAAACGTAGTATATATTTGTTTTATGTGTTTCCACACAATTCTGATAAAATTTATCAAAATCGGATGACTATAGCATATAGCTGCCATATAAACGGTCGGTCAAAAAACTACTTCCAGTGGGAAATACTTTTTGTTTTTTATCGTAGCGTCCCCAATCTTGGTATGTATTAGTTTTATATGCTCTCACATAATTTTGAAAAAAATTATCAAAATCGGATGACTATAGCATATAGCTGCCTTATTTTCTGACCGATCGTTCCGGGCGGTTCGGACATATAAGTTGCGTGCAGTAAAAAGAAGACTCTGTGCAAAATTTCAGCTCGATAGCTTTAAAACTGAGGGACAAGTTCGCGTAGAAACAGACAGACGGACGGACGGACAGACAGACGGAATTAAACTTAGCTCGTCGTCCTGATCAAGAATATATATAGTTTATGGGGTCGGCTACTGCGGCATTGAACAGCACACCATCAGAGAGATCCTTAGAAAAAACGGGAATAAACGGGAAAACACCAGGGGGTTGAGACAAGCCAAAAGACTGATAGGAAACCATAACAACAAAATGTTCCAAAAACTGATCCACCGTAAGAATTTTTTGACTTTTGCGCAGGGAATAGGGCTGCTAAGTGAGCTGTAAACTCAGCGTGGGGGCACTATAGATCAATCATGATCGCTGTACACTATTCTCCCCAAACCAAATCCAAATGTTTTTAAATAATCCTTTCCTAAACTTAGGCTCTCGTTTTTATTTGTATTCAGACCTTTTAATTCCGTTTCCATTACATTCTATTAACATATGAATTTCAATTTAATTTTATTTCATTTCAATTATATTTCAATTTTATTTCAACGGCATTTTAATTTCATTTCAAAAACATTTCAATTTCATTTCAATTTTATTTAAGTTTAATTTCAAATTAATTTTACTTTCATTTTAGTTTCATTTCAATTTTATTTCAATTTCATTTCAATTTCATATCAATTTCTATTACATTTTTTTCAATTTCATTTCAATATCAATATCAATTTCATTTAAATTTAATTTTATTTTAAAATCATTTGTAAGTAGCTACTTACAAACAATCGCACACATTTATGTTTTATGATTAATTGTCCAAATTTATCCCCCCTAAAGTACGCCCCTGCAAAAGGGCGGTACGTTAATTTAGCCGTCCGTCCCGTCTTTGCCATTTGTTAGTGCGAGTTTCCCTGTGATGAGTGTCGTAAATTTTGCAAATATCTCTGATGTAGATTTTGGCAAACTTGATAAGCTTGTCGTTGTCCCTTCACACTTGGCTCACTAATTAGGTGTGAGAGAGTTTTGGGCATTGCATGACAAAACGGGGCGGAACAGGAGGCGTGAGTGTGTGCGATATAATTAACCAAACTGATGCAATTGCCCCAAATCCAGTTAGCACACCGCTTTAAACTCGTAAACTTAAATTGAAATGCCAGCATAAACAAACACAGAGAGCAAGACATTTCCGCCTGCTGCTTGCCATTTCCGTTTCCGGTAGGACGCGTGTGCGCTTTGATTTTCGGAGGCTTAGAAAAGATAATGTAAAAAAACAACAACACAAATGTCAACTAAAAGAAGCAATCAAAATCAAAGTACTTTCTCTCTATATGGGGGGGAATCCCCTCAACATTTGCGCCTAATCCCAACTTCATTTGGTCTTAGTGTAGATCAAAGAGCAGCCGAGCATTAGTCAATGACATTTTGCATAAATTACTGCCTGTTACTTTTTGGCACACAAAAAATGTGTCTAGCCCACTTTGAGGCAACTTAAAGTTGCCCTGATTGAAATGGAAGTTAGGTTTTTGTGGTCACACATCAGCAGCTTCAAGCCTTGACTTGTGTGTTGTGGTTTGACTTATGGTTTTGACTTTGCCTTGACATCTCTCCACGAGATTTCATTCCTTGCCATTTTGCACCTGTTTTGTGTACAACAAATGTTTATGACACATTTTACACATGCGGTTTTAGGCACGCATAGTTAAAAAGGGGGAGAGCGGGAGAGCAGTACAGGATGTGTCTTCCAAGCAAGTGGAGGCGTAAATGTTAATTCATATATAGTAAAATCTAAAGGGAGCTTTCTTATGTACTATATAGCTGCTATGCGTCAGATAAACTTAAAGTTTACTGCTATTTGTTTTGTTTTTCTAAAATACCCTGTAATAAAGCACTATAAGAATTTTTAAAATTTTTCAGGTAGAAATTCCTTTTTCAAAAGTGTTCAATTACAGAAATTTGTTCTGCCATTAGTTCATAAATTCATCAATCCCTAATGTTACCCTCTAAAAAATGAAACAGAATAATATCTCTGCTGGTTAGAAAAATTAAACCAATAATGTGAGTATTCTGCAGCGATTTAGAATGGTTACAAACACGGTTGCCACTTGAAAAAAATTAAAATGCTCCAAAAAAATTTTAAAAATGCTCAAAAGAAAAAAATGCTCCAAAAATGGCTCCAATGCTAAATTCCAAACTACATTATTTCAAAAGTATATGGAATTATGATTTTATCTTTCTTCATTTAAAATTAAAAGATAATAACAAAATCCATTTTTTGAAGATTTTTAAAATTATCCGTTTTTTATTTAGGCCATTTATTTGTCAGTGGTGTTACATATATGGCCATAGCTCCGAAACCCTTACTCCGATTTGAAAATGCTGTAAAAAAATTACTGCCAATAAAGCCTACAAATAAGTCAGACACTTTATATTTTAAGGAATTAGTTTTTGAGTTAATTAGCTGAAAACATAGATTTTTTTTGTAAATTTTGTAATAAAAAAATATAGTGGTTTTTCATCTTTGATCGTAGTTATAATCTACGTGGATAAGTGCACTGGATTTACCCATTTGAGCAAGCCTGCCTTCAGGCAGGGGTTCCATAAAGAACTCTATACAGTTCCATGTCAAGCTATTCTTTAAAAACTAATTTTCTAGCAGAAAAATTTGAAAAAATGTTTTCGTCTATTGGTAACCTATATTTATAATCAAAAATCAGTTTTCAGTAGCCTTTTTGGCTAATTTGTTTCAAAAATATAATAATTAAAATTCTATTCGACTTTTATCGTTCAGATAATAATTGCGACCTGTATCTTTCCCGCCATTGTTAAACTTCTTCCCTTTCCCCAAATTTTATGCAATACTTCAACTAAAAACAGTTGTTTTGTATTCTTCAAATATATATTAAATCACACAGAAAATTTTGTAGACCTCAATTAATTTATTCCCTCCCAAAAATCTAGAAAAAAACGCCTTTTTTAGACCTCTCAAAGCAGAAGAAAGTTAAGAAGTTGCAAAATATCAATTTGTCTATTTGAAAATAGACCTTACAGCTGTTGGCGTCAGTTGTGGAGTATGTAGCCATGAAAAAGCTTCTAATAAACTTTGCCGTTCGGATTCGGCGTTAAACTGTAGATCCTTTTCTCTTCACCGAAAATTTAAAGACACACGAGCCAAGAGATTGAGAGAAGCTCGGCTTGGCCCCATTGAGGGGCTGTAACAGCCAATTTTAACTTATCAGGGATAAGCCTGTATGATTTTTACAGGAGATAGCCTGGTTATTTTGCATACATTTGGAGTTAAAATGGCGGAAATGTTAAAGAATTCTGCATCTCTTTGAGCAATAACATGCTGACTGTTTAAAGGATATATAATTCTTCTACACTTTAAATCACAAAAATCTAGTTGGATATCCCGGAATTTTATATGCGCTTAAGAGCGTTTGAGGTCGGAGTATACAAGGTGTAGAGCTTTCAATATCTGTGGAAGATAATGTGTGCCTATAAAGACAATCAGCAACCACAGCTGACCATGCAGCAATTTTTAAGTTATATTCCATTACAAGGCAGACACATAGAATCCCTGTTAAGTATGCTATGTTTATGAATAGAAGAAGTAGTAGTTTTGTTAGTTGGACATCGGTGTATCTGATGCAAGAATGAAAGGCTTTATTTAAAACAATCTTTAGCACGGCTTGTTTGTTGTCTTAAGTGTCAAGTAATGCCACGCCCACTTTTAACCTTTTTAAAGGAGAAGAGTAAATTGAAGTTACCGTTACCATTACAATGGTCTAGATAAGATGACTCCTAAGCCACTGAACCGATGAAACAGAATTTTTTGTTATTGTTGATTAGGAAGACCTGAATACGTGTAAATTATTAAGAAAATACGTAATTTCGCGTATTTGCATGTAAAATAATCTCCATATTCATCAAACTTCAGTATGCGTTTTCTTTGATTTGAAATAGTCGACAAAAATGTTTAAGAAAGTACAATATCAAAATAACCTTTAGAAAAAATTCGGTAGACCGAAGTTAACTTCCCTCCATTTTCAAATTTTCAAATTTCGTATAGTGCAAATGGTATTGACTGACGCCATGCAACCCATATGGTAAAATTGAGGGAGAGATTCTACACCCAAAAAATACACACAATATTAAGGCTTAGCAATTCCTAAAACAATAAATTGCCAATAATTCAACAAACATGGTTATTTTTTTTTTATCTAAACGATGAAAATGTGACCTAAAATAATAATTTTCAGCCAGTTTTATTATAAGGCAACACGTCACCAAATTTTATGGTCACGTTTCCTTAGCGTTCGTAATGATAGTTCAACTTTGTGTATGCTAAAATGCAGACGCTCTTGTGCTTTAGTCCTCCGAGGTCCCGAGTTCAATTTCCACACGAGGAAGGTAAGTTGATACATATTTTTCCAGAATCTTCCTAGTGTGACCATATGATCATGATCACGCAAAAACGCACACAAATGCCTTTTTAAAACATCCATTGCCAGAAAACTACAATCTCAATTCGGGCTTATTCGAGTTATAATTATTATTATATGTTTTTTTAGAGGGAAAAAAG
This sequence comes from Lordiphosa mommai, assembly GCA_018904225.1. Taxonomy (NCBI): domain Eukaryota; kingdom Metazoa; phylum Arthropoda; class Insecta; order Diptera; family Drosophilidae; genus Lordiphosa; species Lordiphosa mommai. The sequence continues at coordinate 196,087 of JAEIFT010000249.1, read as the reverse complement.
TCGTTCGGTGAATAACTGTGCTGCTGCGCTCTCGCCCCCTCTAGAGAACTTTTGGCCTTAAAATATAAGGTCATTAGCAACCTTAAAGTTAGGATATGATGTCTTTGGCGCCATATTGACTACCTATTGATTAAATTTTTTGTTATTTTTTGACGGTTTTTGGCAATTTATTTCACTGGGTGTATTAGGAGTCGTTTAGAAAATAAAATTAAAAAAAAAGTTTCATAGGAAAATAAATTTTATTCGGACACAAAAAAAATAGGACACATAAATAAACCAAAAGGTATCTTTGATCTGGGATCGGGATTTACGGCAGAATACGCCCATTCTATTGATTTTTAAAGTAAATTGCAAAATTCGATATTAATTCGATAACTTATAGTGTGAATAGGAATGAATGACCGTGCTTGCTTCCATTACCACGTTTATACACAAAAATTATCATGAAAAATGCTCAAAGAAGAAGAAAATATTTTGAACATTTTTCTTAACATTTGCCTTAACACTATGATTTTGTATAACTTTAACTGCTCCGACCAATATGAACGAATGAAGTGTAAATTAAGTCATAAGGTTCCCGACTCGTTTAAATGATAAAGAGATGCAAAAAAGTTGCATACTTTTTAGCGGCATTCAGAGAAGGTACATTTTGTGCGTTAATACGTAGTATATGATATATTTCTTGCAAATTAACGTAGCCTACTTTTCCTCGGATGTTTAATATGATATTTAGATAGAGCTTTTCGAAATGTCAAGTTAACAATACCCCTAACAGCATACTAAATAATAAGAGTAGTTTTATTAAGCTGATCAGTGATCAAGTGTCTCTGCTGAACGCGCCCAATGTGGCTGTCTAAGGTTGATCAGAGATCATGGTTGTGAAAAAGATATCGGAGAACCGCTATCCAGTAAATTATTTAATGGCCGTGTTCAGGAGAAGAACTTGCTCCCTGATCAATGACATTTTCCTTGGTAATTTACGTAGCCTACTTTTCGTCTTGTGTTTAATTTGATATTTACATCAAATGCCAATTTAACAAGACCCCTAAAAGTATGCTAAATAATAGAGCTGTTTTATTAAGCTGATCAATGATCAAGTGTCTCTGCTGAACGCGCCCAATGTCTTCCTTGAAGTCCAAAGCTAAAATATTTCTGAGTCTATACGTTTATTGTTGATGAAACTTGGATCCACAGACGAAGGAATAGTTGAAAAAGCCGGTTTTCAAAGAAGATATGGTTTTGAAGACGGGCATATGGTCTTGTTAAGGTTTTTTTTTCTTTATGCTCGTGCGACTCCCACTTTGTCCTTACCCTTTAAAAAAAAATAACAATCTCTTTCCTTGGAGCAATGCATGATTTACGCCTGTTAAACAAATATAAACATCAGAGTATTTATTCTTGTTCCCAAATATGAAGTTGGGAATGATGCACTACGAAAGGGACTGTATTCATTTTATGTTCTGTGCTTAAGATAATTTTAATTTTGTTCGTAAATAGTAGGCTATAAATTATTTTCACTTTAAATTTAGGAAACCTGAATATTTTCGTAGTGCATACTTTTGGGATCAAAACATCTATTGCTTTGATTTTGTAGCGACTTTCATGTGAAATTGGATTCTGCTTTGCAGAATGACATCATTTTTTCATATTTACTTTTGTAAGCGTTCAACTGGAAAATTGCCAAAAAAAAAAAAAACAGAACTCCGAAACTCTCTGGCAAATAATTCAAAATGATGTAGCCATATGCAAAGTTTTGATAAATTCACATTAGGCCATTTTAAGTTGGCTTAGTTTGCCCAGGCATGAAATTTATGTGAGATTAATAGCTCAACTTTGGCGATAAAAAGGCATTTGCTTACCTGCTTGGAGTGTGTGTGTGTGTAAAAAGTGATAGCAGCAAAGTTCACTTAAACCATCAACCGGAACTTAAGCTCATTTAATTTGTAGAACATTTTCACACAAAAGCCGAAAAACCGACAAAAGTTTCAATAAAATTAACACCCAACTTGTTACACGCAGACAAAGGACTTTCTCAAAACCCTTTCAGTTTGCAGTAAGCTAACACAACTAATTAAAACCACTTTGTAGACTTCAAGGCAGACACATTTATTAGTGGAAGGAAACGCAGCTGGAAAAGACCTCATTCTTTTTTTCTTGTTCTTGGCATAAACTTGAGCCTGTAGGCAAAATTTTAACCGCTTAAGATGTGGGCGTGGTGTGAGCTTCATTAAAAATGCACACCACTTTGTGGGGATTGAGAAGTTTGCTCTAATTTATGAACTCATTAGATGCAATTTTCGTGCACCTGAGATACCATAGATTTTTTGTTTTTGGCAGGCATTCCAACTATTGTCTAAGAATTGGGGCCAGTCGAGTCAACATCTGCCAGACAATGCCGCGCGGGTTACAGACCAGGCCAAATAGCAAACGTTTTCTAATTTTCCACGCCATTAAATCACAGATTTCAAGCCAGACGCATGCGACTGGCAATGTGACATGAAACCATCGCCGTCTGGCCATTTACAACGAAGGATTTCAAGTTCCGGCCCTGCACTTGCACTTGCACAAAAAGTTCACCAACAAGAAAGCAAAAAGAAGCTAAACAAATGTCCACCCACAATTGAGATGAACAACTAACTGAATGATAAGTTGGCACTTCTCTGATGAATGGACAATAGCTGCAGATCTAAGTTTGTTTTGGATGCTTTCTGGTACAGGAAAAATTCATCAAACGATGACTTCATCATAGAACGAACGGTCAGAACTATCGTTAGAAAACTTTTTGTTTTCCATCGTAGTATTCGTATAGGTTTATACTCACAAATCTGGAAAAGTCAAAACGGATCATCAGAGAAGCGGTCGACTTGTGAGAAAAACTTTTTGATTTCCATCGCGTCTCCAATCGTAGTATATATGTTTCATGTTTCCACACAAGAAAATACAAAGGATGACTAGCAAACATAACTGCTCAAAACTCTAGTTAAAAACTTTTTTATTACGTACGTCCCAATCGGTATATATTTTATACTTCACATAATTTTAAAAAAATAAAAACCAGACTATAGCAAACCCAAGGACTGACGGTTGGAAAGTGTTTTACTAAGAAAAGATTTTTTAGGTGTCAAATTTTATTATCAATGATTTAAAAAAGTAAATATCTGCTATATATATTTTCCAGTTAAACAGTTGGAGTAAAGTTTTCTAAAACACAGGTGTTGTTTTGACATTGCTAAACAAAACAGTGCAGTTTGTTGGTTTTTGTTAAGTGGAAATGAGGATACTTGAATGCGCAAGCATTTTTATGACAGCTACATGAATATGCATATATAAGTATAAACAATTTTAAATTGAAAGTTTCTTCCTTTCCACCTAACAACCAAATCATTTGACCAAGTTATAAAAGTACAACCAATGAAAAGAAAACAACCGCACTCTGAAATTTCCATGCATTTTTGCCTAATTAATTCTTTTACAAATTATGCCTAAAGAACAATTATAATTATTAGATTGTCTGAACAAAATATTTTAATTCTTTTAATATCGGATAAAATTAACTTCAATGAAATCTCAGAGCGATGATTTTTAAAACAATTTCTTGAGACTGGAAAATTAGACAGGAAAGACTGATTGGACAGATATAATGCACAAGTGAACATCTAATTAAAAGTTTTTTCTTTAAGAACGTTTAAACATTAGGTCACATTCACTAAATATTGGGTCAGCCCTGAATATATGTAGCCATGAAAAAGCTTCTCTAAAACTTTGCCGTTCGGATTCGGATTGGAGCTTTAACAGCCAGATTTACATTTACAAATCTACACAAATAACTTCATCGTGGTAAAATTAGTATTTTCTATTGGCATTCTTATCAGTGTGGCCATGAAACCTGCAGAAAAGTGGCCGTATTGTATGCAGGTTTGTAAACGCAAATCAGTTTCAGGAATACCATTACTAATCAAATATAAAAGAAATTAAATTTCGTAAATACTGCATAACTTACATTCACGATGTCTAATTTAACTAAGCACGAATCACGTACGGATCACGAATGCACACACACAACAGTCTCTTTTTTCTCACAATCACGTCTTGACACTCCGTATCACGTTTAAATTTACATAACACGCGCACCTCTATATAAAACTCAATCGCAATAAAGAAATAATTTTCCGAAGAGTTGTGCCCTAGTATGAAATCCTTTACTGAGAGAGAACAAGAACCTATCTTTCAGGTCGATCCTGCACCTTTTCATCGGGAACGCTCTGTAAGTCATTCTTTCACTTTATGCCATTTTAATAGTTTATTCAACTACGGAGGGCAACAGTGATTTTTGTGTAGCCGGCTGCAGCCCTAATTTAAGCTGATTATATAAATGTGGAGTGCACTGAACAAAACTGCATCACAGGTTCTGTTTTATTAGCTCCTAATTCCAAGATATGGCGTAAAAACGTATTTCAAGTACTTTTCTCAGGAATTTCTTGTGGTCACAGTAGGCACCAATTTTTGGATTTATCTGTCCTTTTAATTTTGTTGACCTGTATTATTGTTGACTATTCTTAGACGACAGATTACCTTTTTTAAGTCGGAATTCGGTTGTATGTCCTCAGATTGGCCAGGGAACGGCCCTGACACCAATTTGAAAGAGAATGTCGTGGCTCTTATGAGTGCAAAATCAGAAAAGTGGCAGTCGTCAACTACACAGAAAAAAAAGGATATTTTTTGATGATCCATTGGATATTTTTCATATCCATTTGGACTGGATATGTCCATATCCATTTTTATCATCCATTTGAGTTTAAATAATGTTAAATTGATCTTAGTTATTCATCCAATGGAGCTGAAAAATATCAAAAGGATGTGTAAAATTTGAAAAGGATATGCATTTCAATATCAAAAAAAAGAATATGTCCATATCCATTCCAAATGGATCTTTTTTTTTCTGTGTAGGGTTCAATTAAGGGAAACTAAACAAAAAGTATGGTTTGAGGATATACACGGATGAATATCTGAATGCTTTATACGATCCAATGCCCATTAGCAAAGGGTACCATCGAAGCTGATAAAATAAATTAATTAGTCAGTCAGTCAGACTGAGGTACATAAAAAAATATTTTGCTACCCACACAATGGTGAGCTATATTCGATTTTAAAAAAAATATTTGATCCCGACAGATTGATGTTGTAAGTACGAAAGGCTTAGAACAATCCCAAAATTTCTTCTTCTGTGTAATGATGAAAATTGTTAAGTAAAATATGTATTTAATTTTCCAAATTAAAAATTCTATTAATATAGATAATTAAATATTACCTATCTAAGGCTGCAAACCGGTCCGGAACCGAACCCCAGAGAACCGGTTCGAACCATGAACCGAACCTCTTACATTTTTGACACCTCAAACCTGAACCCGAACCGGACCAATTATTTTACAAAAAGGTTCTGTTCACGATATTAAGTAAATTTCTATCGAATGAAATTTTTAATAAAGCTTTAAATGACTCTACTTCGGGTTATGAAACAGATAGATAATATGGAATGAACAAATATAATTTCGGCCAATTATTTTATAAATTTCTTCGAAAATTGTCCAAGTTAACATAAATCGACAAAAATTTTCAAATTATTGGAAAGGGCTTAAAAATGAAGACTTATAAATATTGCGATTACTAAACTACCTATTTCAGCAACCCAGGTACCAGTTCAACGAGCATTTTCATCACTAAAGTTTGTTGATTGTAATCTAAAATCGAGACAAACATCATCGGGAAAATAAAATGGCTATAATCCCACATAATCTATGTTAAATTAGGTTACATTAGAGCGGTTCCTGGCATTTTTGGAGGCTTAAATTAATTTCAGCCTAGCTGTGAGATAAAATTATAATTTTACATAAGGATTGTATTAAGCACTTCCTTATTTGTGACTTAAACTCAGCAACTGTTAGAAATTACGAATTTATTTTTCTTAAAACCAATTGAATCGTTTAAACAAGTTATAAAAACTAACCTTTTTTTCAAGTATTCCAAGTTTCGAACCAAAATTTGGGGTTCAGGAACCGGTCCGGGAACCGAACCATAGATTCCTTCCGGGTTCGAACCCCCGAACCGAACCTCATCTAAATTTATGTAGGTTTGCAGCCTTGACCCTATATCGGTAAGATCGGTTAGAGGCAGCTTTTGCAAGCGCTTTAAAAATTTGGCGTAATTTGCTTTGCGATTTTTAGCGGTTTTTTATTCACCGTTAAATTTGTAGAAATTGTCTTAAACGCTACACTTTAAGTGAAATAAAATAAGAATGGGAATAAATGATACATTCAACCAATATTAAATAATTGATAAATGATAAAATCCTATCAAATTTGGAGCAGATATTTAAAAAGAAAGAAAGTGCTTTTCTAATTAAATGAGTCTACACTTTTCAAGGAACTTCATTATTTTATCCCCCGAAAATCCCTCAGCCGTTCTTCACTCTCCCCTGCTCTATCTAGTCGCGAAAGTTTAAATTTATAGACGGCACATTCTTACACACAACTGACCTGTTCACTGCAGTTTTTCTCTGTATCAAATCCAAAAAAAAGGCGAACAAATGGAAAAAGATAATTTTCTTCGCTAAGCATAAAGAGAAACAACTTTCTGTACAAAAACTTTTCTTATGCTGGCCAACACAACTTGGCAGTCAAGGAAAAACTTGGTGAAAAGAACTTTGAACACGTTTCAGTTACCTGGCCACGCCTCCATAGACGCCCACACACTCATTAGATGACAGATGAGGTGAAATGCAATTAATTGTCAACGCATCACTGAAACATTTTATGGCTTTGATTGCAGTAGGAAAAAGGAAAAAAATTATATTTAATTGAAAAAGTTTTTTTTTAATACTTTACAATGTATTTGTAATTACCGTAGGTTAACGGCAGTTGCTTCATCAATATTTAAAAAAAGTGCGACAATGTCAGCCCACGAGGCGGGACGGGGTAAGTGAAGAGACACCTGAGCAACTTTGCCCACCTTTCTTTGGCAAAGTGCAATTCAGCGTCAACTTGAACTTTTGTATTTTGTTGCACGCCAGAAACTTAGTTCAGGCGGTGAGTAGTTTTGGGTATTGAGGTGTTGTCTAAGGTTTTGTAACGGTTCAAATGTTACAATAACACAAAAATTTTAAAATAAGAGTTACTCTCTTGGGAAATACATTTTTTAAACCCTTTCGTAAATCTTATGCAGAAAATAAAATAAACTGTTCACATTACGTAACTCAAACGAGAAATAATTATTTTGTTATAATTCAATATAAATAAATCGGAACCATTCCGGAACATGGTGTTACTGTTTAGGATCATATATTTTTTTTTGTGGGATTATTTCTTTTCTTAATGATTTTTGTGTCCAACATATTTATATTTTATCTACAAATATCCAAGTCAAATCGTATGTCAAAAAAATTAGAAAAAACTAGTGATGAGCACTTTAAAGTCAGCGCTGTTTTATTTTCGTCATATTTTAATCTGAATACAAGCCTATATCAAAGCGACGACAATAGTATTAAATGATTGAAGGAAAGAATAATGATGATATTTTAATTACAAAAAGCAAGAACACTCCTAAAATTATATGATATTATCGTACAACTATTAAGAGATGTAAAAATCAAACTCTCTTCTCTTCATCTCTCGATAATGGAAAATAATTGTCTTGATAGACGAAAGCAATAAAAAGGGACTAAATCTACCAACTAAAAATAGTTGCACGAAATCCTCGCATCGTGTAAAGAACGTTTAAATGATAGTTATAAAAATTTTAAATATTTTAGTTAGTTGTCAAAACCAAAATCTACATACAATAAAAAAAAGGAAGAACATTTTGGTGTCAAAATTTTGTGTGGAGATTTTTGTTTTGACAGCAATTTTGTTGAAATGGATACTGAACTTTAGTTAATAAAATATTTTAAATCGTTCTGCGATGTTGTTGTTTACAATTTTATTTTTCGAAACTTTTACAAATACATTTATTAATAATATATAATATTTCTTAAAATTTTGCCCATTTTTTTCTATATTTCACACAGTCATTTCACTCTCACACAAATTTAACACATTCAAACTGAACATAAACCAAAGTTATCACACAAAAATTTTATCGCAAACAAAGTTTTCATAACAAAGAAATTTTTCTCAAACATTTATCTCTTCTCCATATGAAGTTTATATTCGGAAGCAATGATTTTTATTGGTTAATGGTAATACTAAGTTATATTTGTATTTCTGAAGCAATAAAAGCGACGAACAACAATTATTTTTGTACGCAACAATTTTTTTGTCCTGCGGCGCTTTCAGTAAAATTGTATAGTGTATATAAAACATGGCTAAAATTCACAAAAATTAAGGTTCATTGGGCGCGACAAGGCTCTATTGTTTTTGCTACCATTCATACGTAGTGTTGCCTTGATAAACACGCTGTGTTCCAAAACTAACCGACGTTTTTGGATATAAAATAAAATACACAATATATTATCTTTGGAAGGTATTATTTATTCAAAATAGGTTCCATTTGACTTAATACAACGTTGAACTACCGCATGTATCGATTTTTGTATGTTCTTTTTAGGAATATTCGGTTGCTTGAATCTCTGGGATATAATCATAAACTGATCCGTTAATCTTGGTTTTGAGTATTGGGAATAGAAAATAGTCGCATGGTGGTAGGTAAGGCGAAGACGAATGGTGGTCGATGAGAGAAATCTGTTTTTTCATAAAAAATTAGTTAACTATTTTGGTCTTGTGAGGTAGTCTGTCTGTCTTCCTGCTGGTTATTCAGGTCTAACACGGCCAATTCTTCTCCACAATCTAATAAGAGAGAATCGGGATTGGTTCAAGACCATTTCGATCTAAGAATAAGGTTTAAAAATCCCGAAAGAGTCTAACATAAAGTTTTTCGGGATTGAAAAAATTGTACTTAAACCAAGTATTTTGTACTTGAATCAAGAATTTTTGATCTTGGCGTACAATTGACACCGTTTGTACTTGATATCAGTAAAAAGTTATCGGTTTTTTTCCTGAGTCTACTGCAACGGAGATATCTTTATCCACTTGCCATTAATCCACATGTTTTAATTTGTTTTAAAAGACTTGGCAATGCTATGTGATAGAAAATTGGCACCCTACAGTGTGAACAGTAGAGCAAAATATGACCGAAGGGGACAAATTTGGACAATTTTTTTTTTAATCCAAATATTTGCGCATGCGAGAACACCAGATTTGTTTTAAGCAAACGTTATTTTACCTTGTCTAATAATATTATAATCAGCCTAAAAGTATGTAATTTTTAAATAATTTAATAGAAAAACTTTGTTATAATTATATTTTAAACAATTATACAAATAATAATATTATTATAACTTGGTAGAAGGCTGAGCGCTAGGCGAAATATTTATTTTTAGAAACTCTGTTTAGAATTAAAAATAAAAAAAATAGAAGGCTAACAGCGGCTACGCAGATGTTTTAAATACCCTTGCAGTTTTTGAAAGGCGCTACCATTAATAACAAAAAAGTTTTTCTCACTAAAATTACTTTTTAGACCGATCGTTCCTATGGCAGCTATATGCTATAGTTATCCGATTTCGATAAATTTTTCCAGAATTGTGTGGAAGTATATGAAACTAATATATATCACGATTGGTGATGCTACGATGGAAAACAAAAAAGTTTTTCTCACTAAAACTAGTTTTTGAACCGACCATTTATATGGCAGCTATATGCTTTAATCATCCGAATTTGATAAATTTTTCCAGAAATGTGTGGAATTATATAAAATTAATAAATACCACGTTTGGTGACGCTACAATGGAAAACAAAAATGTTTTTTAATATTTAAAAAAAAAGTATTTTTGCATTGTCTTCATGTAAAAAATCTAGAAAAGCCGTCATAGATTGAAAACTTGGTAAAAGTGGTCCAAAGGACTGAAAATCCTTGATGAGGTAGGCAGTCAAAGTTAATACCTGCTTAAGTTATTTAAGGGACATAAAGATAAATTTTTTGGGAATACTAGAATTTAATTTTTGTCTTCATCGCTAGACAAACAATAATCTTTTACAATAAACTATAAACTTGGGAACTTCTAAGTTAATCGAATAGCTGTATCCAACCTATAATAATTTGATTTAATAAGTGCGACTTAAACAAGATCCAGTCGATGTCCCTGCTAATGGCAATGTCCAATTTAATTTTTGAAATTTGATCTTTAGTCTAATCTGTGTGTGCATATACCTAACCAAGAGGGTCTACAACCTTCGTGCGAATATCAAGTGAACTTTTGCTCCAACTTGTTGTAGCTGCTTGGTAATTGGTATGCCAATGGTTACTGTTGTTGTTCTTGTAATTGTTGTAGTTAAAAGTTAGACGACGACGACGACGACGTCTGCAGGTGTAGCCTGGCATATTATTTACAAGTGGATAGGGGATTCCCCTCTCTATATTCGCCCACAAGGCACCTATAATTTAGCGCTGTTTATTTGTAAAATGTCTAAAGCGACGCGGCGGTGGCATCGAGTTGCAGGGTCCTTGTCACGCTCCATGTCAACGGCGGCAACTTCATTGTCTGTGGCAGGCTCCTACGCTGTCAGTGACATTAAGTGCAGTTTGGTTTGTCGATTCGCAGAAAAACGTTTTGCAATTTATTAACTGACATTTGAAGTGCGTGTGCCACACAGTATCTTGGGGGTTAAGGTGAAAACCTCATATATACATACATATATATACAACCATAGTAACACCCCCCTTCGAATGCATGCATATTTGATTAAGTTGACAAGGGACGCCGCAAGGTAGGCATTGGTTATTTGCAGATGCCAAAAACTTTGCAGACAAACGATTTGGGGTTAAGGACAAACCGACAAACCATAAATGCTTGAGTGTGAGAACAGGAACTCAGACAAAATGGCCGGAAGCGGAAACTGTTTTGATATGTAAAGGGCAAACGACCTTTTAGAGTTCAGTTTCTATTCGGTTATTAAATGCTTATTATGTAGGCAGGTTCAATCAAGGTGAGGAGGGTTGAAAGTGGAAAAAGAACAGCAAAAGGAAAATGAACTTAAGCGATTAGCACAAGTGGAAAGTGGACCTTGTGAACCTACACAAATGTTGATTGGGAAGGGAAGAGTACTTTTTATTGTTTATTTATGAACCGAGGCACCTCAAAGTGTGTGTAAGCTGTGTTGGCTTAAGGGGATAGTTGGAAACAGGTGGTAAATAGTAAAAGATAGTGTTGGAGTTGTGGACGAATCGTGGTCCTTACACTAGATTGTACTCTCATAGATTACCTTACTTAGATGATTAGATAATTTGTTATGGATATTAAAGGATTGATTTTAATGTTTGTTGACTGAAGTAATATTGAATGATGGCACATTAGGTAGATTAAAATACACTCAGCTATGGCTAGCAGATGTATCAATTATCTGAAGTGTTGTTTAAAGAAAAAACCAGGTACCGTAATCATTATACGTTTTATTATAAAACTTAGAAGTTAATAATCAATTTCTGATTTTTATTCACTTGCCCACTAAATTATAACTATTCTAAAGTAATATTGTACTCCTCAGGCAATAATATATATTTTTAGGTAAAAAATCTATAAAATGATGATTATATCGTGATTAAAATAAAAATTATATTAATGTAAATTATAAAATAAATCGCTCCTGATCCGAACCTTTCAAAGCCGGTTAGGTCCAAGTTCTTGTGATGCCTGAACCGAACCCCTTTGGAAATAATCATCAACCGAACCCTTTTTTCTTATTTATGGGGTTCGGTTCTTAAAATAAAATTGCAAGCAAAAATTTTTTTTTCATTTTGATTTTAAAAAATATTTCATAATTATAAAGTGAGTTTAATCGGCTCGAGGCATTGCTAGTTATGTTTCCATAACTTTGAAGAACACATGTACCAACACCAAAAAGGAGAGCAGGTTCCTCGCACATCGCTGATACGTAAGACTCTCAACTTCTTGCTATTTGATAATTATGTTCAAAAATGCATCCTTAAAAATGCGCTTGTTTGGTCCGAGACACCTTTTCCAGTTCGCAACCAAAGTCTGCAAAAAATGAACACAACCTCAAGCAAGGAACTAAAAATCGCAACAGAAAGTGTTTTTTGGGTATAATTTTGATCGTATGGAGAAATAGAAAATTTATAATTTGTTTAACATAGTTACACTCAAAAAAATTCGTATCAATATTAATCTGATAAGCGTTGTCTCAAATTGAAACTACAACCAGCATCTTTTTTTTGTATTAATATAATTAAAGAACGTATCAAATTAATATTACAGGTGTTAACTTGAACCTATGCCTATTAAATTGTTACGTAAAAGTATTAATTCGAAACTCACACATTTTCGATGTTATCGAGAACTAATTCGAAAATTCCAACTGTCATACTCGATTCTCTCTAGCAAAGCAAATTGCATAAATGCTGACACTTGTAATTCTCAAGTTGTTATTCAGCTCATTGATGATATAAATAGGGCACTTGATATTGATTGACAAAGGCGCAGCAGCAAGAAGGAGTATAAAGAGAGATAAGGCAAAATGATACAAAAAAGTATCAAATAGATACTTAAAAAATTAATGAAAAGAAATGTCATTCTGACGCAAATAAGAATGAATGAATAAGAAATGATACTATAGAGTTATCAATTTGATACTTTGAGTATTGAGGATAATTCAATACTCAATAGATTCAAATTGATGACTAAATTGTGTCATTTTGATGATTACTTTATTTTGGGTGTAGCTTTGAAAAGTCTCAGAAATGGACATTTTTTTAATTCATTCAAAAACCAGTCTAAGAAATTGATTTATAAATTTAATTGGTATTGAATCACCTTGTTGTTTTCAATATCATCAATATCATTGTGTACTCTTCTTATCCTGCATATGTAGCTAAAGCAACTTTTTGATCTTTTACAGATGATGAAAAGGATTTTACGCAGTTATGCCATAGTTGTTTCGGGAACTTATTCAATGATTCTGATTTAAACTACTGATAACTTTTACAGCATATTTATGGTGAATTTTTTCCAATAATCAGTCATTGTAATGTTGTTGACTGTTGCATTAAAAAGTCAGCGAAATGTTTTCAGCAAATAATGAATAACAAATTACTAGAAGTTGCTTTTTATCGACATTTTTAATACACGCGGATTTTCTGACAAATAAATAAATAAAGGTTTTAATCTGTGATCACCACATGCATTGTAACCGAGAAGCTATCGATCCGCCATACATCATTTCCCGATCAGATGAACTATCGTAGAGTTGCCACACCCGCAATTTGAAAAAGACCTCATATCTCCCACAATTTTGAAGATTGATTATTTGAACCTTCTAGACATATATTTTAATCATCATTACTTATCGATTCGCCGTACATCATTTCCTGATCAAATGAACGATAGTAGAGTTGCCGCTCCGGAATTTGGAGAAATCCTCATATCTCCCAGATCTTTGAATATAAAATGTTCGAACCTTCTAGAAATAATTTTTAATAATCATTACTTATAGTATTACTTATAGTTGAGTTGGCACCCCCGCAATTTGAATGAATTAATTTTTATTCATTTTTACCAACATCAAAGTGCAAAAGTAAATTCTGTGATTGCAATTTATTTTAAGAACCGATCCCTACCAATAAAAAACAGGCTTAGGTTTGGGTTCGGGTTCGGGTTGATTATTTACAATAGGGTGGGTTCCCGGTTCGGTTTAGGCATCACTAGAACCTGGACTAAACCGGTTCTGAAGGGTTCGGTTCCGGACCGGTTTGTAGCCCCGATATTTACTATTATTTTTTTTCATTTTGAGCTACTTACGTGCCAACAATATATGAGAGTGATATAAGAAATTTAGTGAAAATGCCCTATTTCCCCTAAACAATCAAACTTCTCTTCCATTTAGTTGCATCTTTTTCCGTTCCAGAAGGGAAATCGGTAGGTGGATGATATTGCCCTTATACATTTTATGAATACATACATAAATGAAATAACAAAGCGATCAAAAAAAATGAACTTGCCGATAAATTAGTCTGAAATTTAATATGCTTGTGTCGGTACAGGTACTAATTGATCTAACCTGGAGCTATCGGTTTTTAAAAGCTAAGTGATTTTTCATAAAGTTAAAGTTGAGAATTTAATAGTAGAATGAAATTTAACTATAACAGAAAAATACACAATATCCATTTTATTTCATGTCTTTAACTTCCTTTACCAATTAACATCAACCTCCTTTAGCTGACCACCACTCATTTTCCCCTCCCACGTATAACCCACCCTGTCACACATTGCACGCAATCTCAGGTGTCATATTCCTGCTATAATGATGTACCTCAAAACGAGAATCTGGTTTCGCATTAATTTGATATGCATGGCACACAAACGACAAACAAGACAACAGCAACAACACAAAAAAGAAATGGAAAACAAACAGACAAATGCCATTTAACACTTTAATGTGCCACACACAGAAATCTCTCCCTACCACATCACATTACAAACATATGAATGTACGCACATATGTATCTGTGTGAGTTTAAAAAACTTCAATTAAAATGCCAGCATAACAATACACAAGTGGGCGCAACCAGCTACCCCCACATTTTTCAGCTCTTTCATTTGCAATTTAATGCAAAATAGCCGTAAAGCCACAAAAAGGCCAAAAGCGGCCAAAATGCGAGTTAAAATAAGCTAAAGTCAGGGACAAACGCTTGGGCAATGTCATAAAACGCAATGGAGCTCTTAACTGCCAACAACAACCACAAAATGAAATGGCTGACCTGAGTGACGATGACGCTGACAATTGTGCTTACGCTTGGCCCAGAGTAGAGAGTAGGGCACTGAAAAGATCTTGACTGTGTTGAAAACGGTGTGTTCCGGGAATGAATTTCTATTGATTTTTAAAGAAAACGCTTAAAATGGGAATATATAATTTATCAGATTTTCAATATTTTCAACTGGATATCTGCGAAGAATTGGTAATATTATGCAAGAGTTTTTTTTAGAACGCACTAGCGATTTCACTGACTACTTTTCGTTAGGAAATTCGCTAGTTAACAGTAATGTTGAGAAATACCAGTAGAAACTTAAAAAAAAAAACGAAACAAACTAATACAAGGTCTTTAGAAATCCCTAGAAATAAACCCAGGTGTTCTACAAATCGATTTCGATATCAAAAACGACCCTATTTCCATAAGATTTGGGTCGATTTTAGGGTCGAAAGCGATTTTTAGAACACATGGGAAATAATTCTCTAAAAGATATAAAAGGGATTTAATCCATATGATTTACTCTTTTCTTCTTTTAAAACTTGATGCAGTGGTAAAGAGAAAGACATTCTAGAAAAAGTAACGAGATGTAATCCTAATGGATTACACACAAAAAAAATCAAATTTAAGAAGTTTAAGAACTAATACAGGAATGACACTTGCTTAAAATTCAATTGAATGACTGACTGACTGGAAGCACTGCTGGTACAATAGTGCATGTTAAAAAGCTACCGTTTTATGATATAAAATGAATAAGAAATATATCCCTGGAACATCAATTCCTCTCTCTCCCTTTCTCTCTCTCTGTTGCTCATTGCTTTTATTGTTTTCAGTAGCGTAGGAAAAAAAGATGCTATAAAAATTTACAGTTAAGTGATTTTCTAGCAATTTGCAGTTTGTTGGCATTATAAGAACAGGTGAGCTGGTGCGGGGGTTGGGGGTGTTGGCGGGGACAAACACTCGTAAATCTTTTGCAAATGTTTGCCAGGTCGCGGTCCGAAGCACCTGATCCTGTTGCTGTTGCCTTTCCACTGTTTGTCAGTAAATTCAATTTATTTAAAAGCTTGTCAACAATAAGTCAAATGAAATACTTTTACTCAGCTGTAAATATGGCCCGCCGGCTGCCTTGTAATAAAGCTGATTTATTTATACAGTTGAGATTTCCATTTTGGTCATATACTCGTAATTGCCTGGCCAGAAAATTTCTTTAACTAAAATATAGAGATAGAAAATGAAATGCTTGAAATGAAACATTTTGTGGTTATTGTGGCAATAAATTCAAATTTAAATTGAAAGACATTTGTTGTTGTTTTTTCTAATACTTCCGCTTGGCAACAGTATATAAATCTTGGAATTGTGTGGTGGGGGCAAGGGTTTTGGCCAGAGATAAGAACAGCAATTGGCCTGCAGGATATGCAGGACATGTTGCACAGAATGGCAGCTAAAGTGCAACAACCAAATGTTCAGAGGGTGGAAGTGGAAGTGTTGAGGGAGGGGGTAGTCAAGCAGAATGCTGCCACATTTGGCAAACAATATTAAGTGTGTCTGTTTTTTAACATTTGAAGCACAAATAAAACAATGGAATAAACGAGGGGTGTGAAAATAGAGATGGCAAGCAGCAGAACAGTATACAATTATCAATGACCCTACTGGCAGATAAGCGAGGGTTGGCATTTAAGTTGAGCGGAAGTAAAGGTGACATTTTTATGAAAATCGTATAATATAAACTTCAACCATCTCTAAGATCTGGCAAATATTGCAGTATCGACTCGGCTGTTGATGCTGAGCAAGAATATATATACTCCTTCGGGATGTTTCATACATTTGCACTAAATCAATATACTCCGTATTCGCGCGGCCAAATTCAGTGTGACATCCGCCTCTTTGCTTCTCCGGGATTTTACCTTCAGTACAGCATAAAAATTAACACACTTAACAAAACTCCAATCTTCTCAATTGCCAGTTATTAAATCAAATTAAATGTTTAATAATAATTTTTGTATATTATTTTATATATTTCCAGATGTTTGTAAAAAGTGATTGCGTTTTTTTTATTACTTGTGATGTTTTGTGATCTTGATAATAGATGAATATATTACACGAAATATAAACATTATACAAAAAACCAAAAGGCCACTAATTATTCTGGTAAGTTTATATATTTTTCTATATTTATTAAACAAATTTTACGACGATCGACTTAATGCCTGTTTAGTTCGACTGCTGCATCAACAAATTTTGGTGTTCCACTGCAAATAGTTCCATCAATGTTAAATTGAAATGCTAACTTTAATATTATGTTAAAATTTAAATGGGAATTAAATCCCGAAATATAAAAATAAAGCATAAAAACAAAAACAATTAAGACAAAAATGACCATCCATTACCGGGATTTGAACCAGCAAAATATAAATATAAAAAATTTAACAAGGCGTCAAGCCTAATCACTCAGCCAAAGCCGAACCGGTTCGAACCCGGAATTCCCACATTTCTCTTACTGTCAACCGAACCTCTTGTGAAAAAAATATTTGATCCTGAACTTGTTCCGAACCAAAACTTTCGGTTCAAGTTAATAAAAATTTAGAAATTCGGTATATATTTTTAACAAATAAATTAATCTTCTTCACAAATTTTTTAAAACTTGGGACGAACCCAGGTTCGAACCAAAACCAAGGCACAAAAACCTTAAACCTTACATTTCAGAACTTTAACCATTGGAAAAATTTAAGGCATTTAAGAGACATAAATTAAACTGTTTAAGCCACATTAATGTTTATGTAAGCTGCGTTGAATAACGATAACGAAAATCCAAACGCGAAGTTGGGTTCTTAGGATACTAATGTTCTGTATTTTAATATGATAAAATGAATGTATTAATGATAAAGTCTCTTTTTACCCAAAATAAAAATGTTTCAAATTTTCTGCTGCGTTTAAAATCATACGCTGGTCGTTGTAGAAAAGAATAGATAAAAGCTACCTAAAACATATATTGTCTAAAAAAGCACCTGGATTTGAAAAAAAGGAACATGAGAAAACGGCCTTAGATAATGATTTGGAAATATTTTTGTTAAGGAATAACGATCTCACCAAGCGATCACAATATTCATCATGATTTTAGGGAACATCATGCTAACTCCGAAATTTTTATGAGAAATAATGAGAAAACCGAAAATTATTCTTAGAAAATCAAACAACGAAACGACATTTAGTAGTTCAAAAATGGGAAAAAATAATTAGAAACTTAAAAAACATCATATTTAGGAATAATAAAATTAGGAAAATTACAACAAAACAAAAAATCTGAGTTCCAAAATTAGAAATCTCAAATTCAATAATAGTTTTTTTTTTAATTTTTGTCAACGGAAATTTTCACTTTCCAAAAAATATTCATTCTGTTCTGTCGTCTAAGAGGTGTAAACTCTTAATAATAAAAAAAAAAAAAAATGGAAAAAAGGCATTAATCGATTTGACGAAAAGTGTATTATAATGGCTTTTCATATATTCTCGATAAAAAAAACGAAGACGGAACAAGATGAACAGGACAGATTTATGCGGGATAGACCCTTAGAAAAATCAATCGAAATACAATCGTTCTGCGACAGGTTAATCGTTCTTCTCAATAGCTAAGAGGATGGAACTAAAGATTGGAAAATGTGGATTGCGCGATTTTTATACTCTGTACCGAAGGTACACAGAGTATATTGGGCTTGTGCAAATGTATGTAACAGCCAGAAGGAAGCATCTCCGACCCTATAAAGTATATATATTCTTGATCAGCATCAACAGCCGAGTCGATATAGCCATGTTCGTCTGTCCGTCTGTCTGTCCGTCTGTCCGTATGAACGAAGAGATCTCAGAGATGGTAAGAGCTAGAGGTTTGAAGTGTATGGAACATATAATTCTTATACCTGCAGGCAGATCAAGTTTATTTTTAATTTTTGCCACGCCCCCTGCCTCTCCCGCAAATTAAAAAAAAAACGTAATAACTCCCACAATTTTCAAGATAGATAGTTCGAACATTCTAGACATATATTTAACTACTTATTATGAATCGACCCGCCATACATCGTTTTTCGATCAGATGAACGATATTAGAGCTATACGTAAAAAAAAATAAAAACCAACGACAACAACAACACCGCAGATTGGTAGAACTTACGAGAAAGAGAGAGCGAGAAGGCAATAGCTAACTGGTAATTTCCCAATTGGACCTTGCTTGACGGCAGGATCTAATGGGACTGCGCCGCTCTCAGTTTTCCCCCGCCTTCTTTCCCATAGATATTTGTGTAAAAAGGCAAAGACCAAGTATGAGAGGAGCGATGCAATTGAAATGAACCATACATCGTTTTTCAACCAGATGAACGACAGTCGAAATAGTTGCCACCCCCAGATTTTGAAAAACCTCACACTTTAAAGTTATCAGTTACGTACAAACAGGGACAGAGTATATTACAGTCGGGCTTGACCGACTTTCTTTCTTGTTTTAGTTTAGTTTTTTAAGATTTCTTAGGAATATACATATGTCCTAATCAGCATAGTGAACCGTTTTCAGAGATAAATTAATGCGGCTGAACTTACCGGCTAATGCTCCCAAAATCTAGGGTTCTTTGGAGCACTTAAATAACTTTTAAACGGGAAATTATACCATTTGCGAATAATACATAACAATCTGCATATCTATATTACTACTTTTATAAATAATCTTCTACTTAAAATAATGGCATTGATCGGTGATACATTCTCAGCGATAAATATGATATTTATATACTTGCAGATGGTATTAAAAAACTGGTCTGATGTTTGTAACGCTAGAAAAAAGCATCTGCGACCACATTAAGTATATTTACTTTTGATCAGCTTGACGAGCGTCTGTCTGATTATTTCTATATCAATCTTTGTCGGAAGTCTTGAAATACAAATACATTATTTTTTTTTAATTCAAGTGGATTTTTTTTTTTATCAGCATAAAGGATTAAAAAAAAATATATATTTTTTTTTATAATTACAATTTTTTGGTGCTCCCCTCTTGCACTTATTGGAATCACTCGAGTATATGTATTTATTTATTATGTATATATGTATAGTTTGATTGTGTTACATAAGTGTGTGTGTGTGTGCACATAAGTTAAAATACAACGAAAAAAAGGAGAGAAAAATGCCGGAAGTGAAGTTTAAACAATGTTATTGACTGAACAAAACGCCGCTGATGCCTGCCTTCCTGCCTGGCAGCCTTTTAGTCTCTTTGGTGCGTTGTTGACTCGAGCTCATAAATCTATACAAGTGTTGTTGACTGACTGCAGCCGAGTGGATAGTATTGTAGTAGGGAGTAGAACAGTAGCCAGTTGGAGCAACTTAAATTATTGATTTTTATTTTTTTTTGCATGCTCTAAAACTTGGCCACAAAGCTAAAGTTTTCTGTTTTGTTCATTTCCGTTTTGTGCATTAATCAGTGCACTTCATTAAAAAGCTCAAACCAAATTACATTTAAAAAAAAAAAACCATGTGGCATGTACTTATCTAATGACCACAATGAAAGAGATAGAGGAAGAGAGAGAGAGAGGGAGAAAGCACTTCTCCACACATGTCCCTTGACAGGAAAAAAAAAAAAAAACTCCATTTACAGTTTTCATGCTGTCATAACAAACAAATTCCCAGCATGTGTGCGCTATGGTGGTCAGTTTCCAAGAATTTAATTATACTTTTGATTTTAATGAAAATACAAGCGTATAGTCACTCAACCGCCCACCCACTCCGCACTCCCCACTCTTTTGTTTGTTGTGTTTTACGGCATTTCTCTGGGGTCCTCCTTTGCGTTCTTCTTGTGTGACTTTTGCCTCGCCTCATTTAGGGTCTTTCCTTTCGGGCAGAAAGAAGTTCATTTCGACGAATGTCAACGCAGTCGTCATTGTAAAATTGCAGTTTAATTACAGTACTTTTTTTTTTTAAACATTTTAACTTGTCTTTTGAATGTCAGTGTCAAAATGGACGACAAGGGGGCGTTACACGAGAGCATTTAATGAAATTAGTCTGAATGGGGTTTCGGTTTCTCTGTAATGTGATGTGAATTGGTAAAGGATTTATGGTAAATATGCTATGTGAAATGCAGCGATGTTATTGCATTTAGTGATTAAGATTTTTAAGTGGAAATTGGAAAGAATATTTCGATGGGAACTTACAACAAGTGTTTGAAAAGGTAATCATTAGTTTTACCTAGGTATGGTACAAGGTAAATGCAAAAAGCTATACCTATGTGAGGTAAAAGGTAACTGGATTTTGTAGTACCTATGTAAAGTTATAGGTACTAAAAAGGTAATTTTATAATAGTCCCTTCTAATTTTTTTATAGTAATCAAATCACAAATTTTTAGTATTATTCTTAATAACCACTTAGATTTCAAAAACATAGAGATAAGAAAACGGTCCTTAGTGTGTCTGTTATCCAGCATTATTTACTAGTTCATCGATCCCAACAAGCGCGAAGTCAGCACACAGCGTAGTCATCTCGGTCCACTGTTATTCAACCTTTCTGTTAACAAATTTCCTCAAGTGCTCCGAACTTTTATGACTTTAAGCTATCTATGGGCTTCTTTTGAAAATCCAGTTTCTCTGCTTTTATTGCATAATGATCTTAGATCTCTTAGTAGTTTATCAGTTGGACTTAATTAATATATTAAAATGTAAAATTATGACCTTTTTTTTACCGAATCATGCCGCGTTTATATAAATAACTATTAAAAAGTCGACGATTTGGTAAAACTTTTCGAAACTAAGTTGAGCTTTAAAAGCCACATTATTATACCCTTGCAGAGGGCATATTAAAATTGTCACGATGTTTGTAACGCATAGAAGGAAGCATTTCCGACCACATAAAGTATATATATTCTTGATCAGCATAACGAGCTGAGTTCATTTCCGTCTGTCCGTCTGTCCGTCCGACCGTCCGTTCGTTCGTCCGTCCGTCCGTCCGTCTGTTTCTACGCCATCTCCTCCCTCAGTTTTAAAACTATCTTGACCAAAATACCTTTTAATTGACCCCGCTCCTCATAAATCTCGTATAATTTGTCATTCTGTACAAAATGTACAAATTTTATCCATGAGCTTTTTGTTGGTGTGTCTGAGACCATAATTCTTACTGAAATTAAAGTACCTAGTCCTTTACCTTTTGACAAGGTAAATGAAAATTTGGACCTAGGTAAGGTAAAAGGTACTCGAATTTTGAAATACCAAATTTGTATCTAGTTATGTACCTAGGTACAATTACCTAGTTACTCCCTAACACTGCTTATATCACTATTGAATATCACTTAATATTCGTTTGATTCTATTTTATTTTATAATTTGTTGCTCTATTTACTGCTCATTGATTCTTCAACTTCCAAGCCCTCGAATGTATGTTTATTTGGATCAACCACTAATCGTTAATCGAATCTTCATGGGCTGCCAGAATGAGTGAGTTTTTTTTGAGAGCACTAGCGATTTTACTTTCTTCATTTTGTTACCTAGATCCCTAAATCTGTGTAGTGCAGCGTTGTTCAGCCCATGTCTATTTGCGCCCTCAAAGCCAGGCTCGATATTTTTCTCAATTCAATTGGTGTGGATTTTGTGGATTTTTGTGCCTACTGCGGGTATAATACATCATCTAATCGTAAAATTTTTGCTAAACGGCATGTCAAAAAAATTTCAAAATATAGTAATATTATTTAAATCTTTTTTTATGAAACGGAATGGTACAAGCAAATTTGGTAATTTTTAAAATTAGTTTGGAATGTCTTAAAATGCATTAAATATTTGTATCGCTGCTTGATAGAAATAAAAGAGGCTATGTCATTTAGTTACGGTGTTGCGTTTTGAAGCGAACCGAACCAAACCCTACCGAACCGCTAATTTAAGCTCGTAAACAGAACTGTGAACTGTGAGTAAGAATTGGTAATGCAGATAAAAAGAGAATCAAAAGTAAGATAAGCAATAAACAAAACGAAAACACTAGCAACACACACAATTTAATTTCTCATTCTGTAATTTGTTGCAGAGCGCTAATCAGTTAGCAGCTCAAAGTGGTTTACGGGTGTTACGTTGGACGTGTTTTAAAGAAGTCAAAACACATCGTGTCTTAAAAATTAAAGGTAGTGGAGAGTTTGCTGGATCGCCATAAAGCCAGCCGGAAAAATTCGTCCACTAATTGTAAAAAGGTAGTATTTAATTTATTAGCAATGTAAATATTAATTTAGATTTTGGATGAAATTTCGGAGCTGCATTTAATTGTCGGACGGGTTACCCACTTTTTTAATTTTTTTTTTTTTTTTTTTTTTTAAACCACATGAACTCTAGTGAGTACAAGGAGATCCTCAAAATGAATCTTTTGCCTTATTTGAACAGGCACAAACGCAAAAGACGCATTTTTTAGCAAGATATCGAACCAAAGCACGAGAGCCGTGAAACTTGAACATCTTTGGAGAACTTGTGGGCATTATTAGTTCAAAAAATATATGACCAAAACAACATATATCAATATGTCCAAAAGCTTAAAATGGCAATAATAGATGCAAGGGAAGAACTTTCCCCAAATTTACTAAAATCTCTGGTCGATAGTATGCCAAATCGATTTTTTGAACTAATTAAAGTTAAGGGAGGTCATACTCATTACTAAAATAAATTAAAAAAAAAATATTCCTAATCATTTCAGTCTATCGTTTGATTGTCGTTCTTGAAGTGCGGTTATTTACCTACACCTAGCATAAAACGAAAATTAAAATATAACGGCTAATTTTGCCTTGCTAGTGTTGTTGTTTTTATTCTTGGTTAACTTATTTTTGATTCTCTTTTCATCTGCATTCACCAATTGTTGCTCTCCCTTCCCTGAGTACTCGTACACTGAAAAAATTGGGTGCGGCCATAGTAATGCATCGGAGTTTATAAGCTGTCACATATTTGTACATTTTAGGAAAGAAAAATATCAAAACAATTGGAAGGACCCGAGGGACGCCGGATAAATAAGTAGCTAGCTAATTTTTAAAACTAATTTCGGTCAAAGCAATTAGCAATTCGCACACTTAGAAATATAATATTCCACAATGAAAATTAGTTTCTAAAAATTAAGTTAAATTAAATTATGGCTTCACCTGAATTTCAATTTGCTTCCTTCATCAGCTGCCGGCACTAATGTACAATTACATGGAAATTAATTAACGCATCCACCGCTCCCTGCTTCGAGTAAGCAGACTCAAATTTCACTTTGCCCATCTTTGAGCGGCTTAAAATCCTGTTGTCTTGTTGCCGTGCCTTTGGTTCTCCATTGTCTAATTGGATTTTGCGCCTAAAATGGGTTAATGATGGCGTCGGGCCTTGGTTCGATTGTCTGGTGCTTAAAATCGTATTAATTAACACTCATTTGTAGTGCAAAATGCTTTCCAATCACAGTCGTGTCCCATTCCTCATACTTGTGGAGTTCTTTGTTGGGAATCCGCTCGTTTGTAAGCGTAATCATTTGGCAAATCTGTATCTGTATGTGTATATGTGTGTGAGCCTTGGGTGTTGTGGCCATTTTGGGTTGGAGTTGGAGTATGCTTAAATTTGCTTTTAATTAGAGCTCAAGTGGAGGAGCAGAAGGCAGTCAGGCAGGCCAGCAGTTGGCACAGCAGCTGTCTCTGCGACTTGCGAACAATGCGTCAAAGTGTTGTATGCAAATAAGCCCAAAGCGGCAAAGCAGAGAATCAGGCAGCAGTTGCTCCACCCTTTGGCCGCCACCCTTTGTTGTTCTTCCATCTTGGCGCGGGAGCTCAACGGACATGTTTGATTACAAGTGCATGTTGTGCATGCATCATGGCAGTTGAAGCCTTGGTTATGCCTGCCAGGACATGAGCTGCATATTAAATGCAGGACATTAAAGGGGGTGGGGTTTGGAGGGGGGGGAGGAGTCGACGACTCAGTCGGAAATGCAACTAAAGTGACGACTCAAAGTGCGGTCAGAATGCACAAATGTTTGGCGATTTGCATGCACTGATAAGGCATTGTGGCATATATAATGAAATATGTTGCAAATGCACAAAGGATTTAACTAAAATTTGAAATTTTCAACTATACGAAAACTTGTGGATATGTTTCTATATCTTTAAATATACTTTACTTGGCACTTAGTTATAACTAAAATTCCTAAGGATGAATACCGCAAAGCGATTGCAAGTAACCTGAAGTCATAGCAAAGTCTGCTGATGAAAAGATCGTGAGGATCTTTAAATACCGGTGCTTCAATCACGATTTTACTGTCGGTTCGATAACGACATTCGATATCCTGATATTTACAGAGCAAATTTGCTCGATATATTTGTTAACCTTGCTTGATGTTTGGGACAGTAACAACCGTAACGCAGATGGTGTAACTATGGGATATGGTCGGAAATTCGTAAAAGCAATTTATGCGAATAAAGCATTTGTAAAAAAATTAATGAAAAAATCATAAGAATTCTTAGCAATACTAAAAACTTTTCCAAAATGTAATCGGATGTTGGAAAGGTCTAACATTGATTAACCCGGAATGGGTTTAATGGAAAGTCACTTTCATAATTTTAGTAGAGACTCCCGCTAATAAAACATATTGTCCAATAATAAACTTTATGGATGTCGGGCCAAGATTAAAAAGAAAGTTCGCTTGAAAGCTTGCCTTAGAAAATAATACAACGATACAATAGATCGACGCCTCAATTTAATGTTGATCCCCTTGAGTGAATTGCGCATTTTTTAGATCAATTCTCTATTTGTAATTAATTTTATTTATTATCTTTAGATATTTTATGTATTCTTATTTTAATTTTCCTTTTTATACCCTTGCAGAGGGTATATTAAAATTGTCACGATGTTTGTAACGCAGTGAAGGAAGCATTTCCGACCACATAAAGTATATATATTCTTGATCAGCATGACGAGCTGAGTTCATTTCCGTTTGTCCGTCTGTCCGTCCGTCCGTCTGTAACAATGTCTATCTGCTCTGCTATCTATGCTATCTCCTCCCTCAGTTTTGAAGCTATCTTGACCAAACTTTGAAAAAAGTCTTTAAATACAAATACGCTGCACATTTGTCGGAATCGGCCGGATCGGATGACTATATCATATAGCTGCCATAGGAACGATCGGCCCAAAAACTAGTTCTAATTAATAAAACTTTTTTGTTTTCCATCGTAGCGTCACCAATCGCGGTATATATTAGTTTTATATGCTTCCACACAATTGTGGAAAAATTTATAGAAATCGGATGATTATAGCATATAGCTGCCATAGGAACGATCTGTCCAAAAACTAGTTCTTGTGAGAAAAACTTTTTTGTTTTCCATAGTAGCGTCACCAATCGCGGTATATATTAGTTTTATATGCTTCCACACAATTCTGGAAAAATTTATCAAAATCGGATGACTATAGCATATAGCTGCCATATAAACGGTCGGTCCAAAAACTAGTTCTAGTGAGAAAAACTTTTTTGTTTTTCATCGTAGCATCACCAATCGTAGTATATATTAGTTTTATATACTTCCACACAATTCTGGAAAAATTGATCGGAATCGGATGATTATAGCATATAGCTGCCATAGGAACGATCTGTCCAAAAACTAGTTCTTGTGAGGAAAACTTTTTTGTTTTCCATAGTAGCGTCACCAATCGCGGTATATATTAGTTTTATATGCTTCCACACAATTGTGGAAAAATTGATAGAAATCGGATGGCTATAGCATATAGCTGCCATAGGAACGATCGGTCTAAAAACTCGTTCTAATGAGAAAAACTTCTATTATTAATGGTAGCGCCTTTCAAAAACTGCAAGGGTACTTAAAACATCGGCGTAGCCGATGTTAGCCTTCTATTTTTTTTTTTATATTAAATTTAATTTTTTTTTAGTTTAAATAAATTTGTATATGCCAAAATTTAATATAATCTGTACCTTTTAAAGCTTGTATATAACTGTTTACTTTTAAATGTGGCGCCACACGAACTGTGTTAAGTGCTGTCAATCGCCGGTTCGCTCGCCGCTGCCAAGCGTCTGTGCGTATGTCAACTTTGTGATTCTGGCCGCTGCCGACAACGCTGCTTTCTTCTGGCTGTTACATACACATTGTACGGCGCTTTACCATAATGCTTTTCACTCTGTTTATAGTTTCGTATAAAAATTAAACTGCAAAATTGTTAAATTTTTTTTTAAAATTCATCTTTTGAATTAAATCATAATTTTAAACAATAACAATTGCCCCACGATACAGTCAATTAATATTTTAGTGACACGCATATATTTTGTGGACTCCCGCTTTCGCTGCATAATCTTAAACCCAAACCGCGCATAAATCAAAACCTGGCAACACATTTCCACCGCAGCTGGCGTTAAGTGAAAATCTTTTAAGAGGCGCCTCGGAAAAAAAGTAATGCACATAAATAATAAATACAACGCGAAATTAACTTTCCGGCGACAGTCGTTGGCTCACAACGTGCCCGTCCGGTGGGGACTTCCCGCAAATAGCGAGCGGAGCTGTTGCCTTTACCTGGACCAAGGCAGCTTTCTAACTATTTACGAATGCAAAGCACATTGAAAGTTGAAAGCGTGGCAACGTTGGTTTTGGTTACGGTTTTTGCTTTTAAGGTGCCAAAGGGACGATGAGAAAAGCCAACAAGGAACTGTCAACGCAAGGCGTTAAGTTGACAGTCCCCAAAAAAAAAAAACACAAAAAAATCACAGTCTAGGCAGCTATAAAAATCATAAATTTTATTATGGTGGCGCGATATGAGTAATGAATTATGCAAAAGCCAAACCGCACTCTGAAGGTCAATAAAACTGTTGCCTGCTTTAAGGCGTCGTCGAAACTCAATTCTGCATGCATATTTGACAATTTTATTAGATTAAATTTCATATAAATGTGTTGATAATGGCAGCTAGACATTGTCTAGACTAAGCAAACACACACACACACACACACAACACGCAGACGTTGACATTTGAGATATGAGAGTGAAAGGTGCTGGTGGCGGTGGAGGCTAGAAAAGGTGCATAACTTCATTGCTCGACTGTCACAAATGCCACAAAATCCGCACAGCTACAATGCAAAATTAATAGCTGTTGCATTCGAGAGAAGAACTTTTCCCCAAGAATGTCAGCGACTGTCTCTCTGCAAAAAAAAGTCAACGTCATCATCATTTAGCAAAAATGTCAAGGGCAAGCGGAAAGTTTTGTGCAGTTTGTGCCGCTGACTTCTTCTTTGGATGCGCGTAGGTGTGATTTATGCGAAAAAAATCATATTTGAATTTTCCACCATTTTCAAGTGCTACTCTTAAGCCAAAGCCTTTAAGCGTGTTGTCCTGCGTCCACAAAAAGTTGAGCAAAATTGTTGCAGGAAATTGCTTGTACAGCGTTTTTTTATTGTATACATTTTCAAAGTATAGGGTGACTCTGAATGGGTAATAGTGCAATGAACAAATGAATTCTACGAGATGTGGAGAACTTTTTTATCTTGTAAATTAAAAGTTAAACCAGTCTTTGTTTATATAAACATTAATAATCAAACACTTGGAAGAAATATAAAGGCTTTGGAAGTTGTTAGTAAATTCTATTAAATTTAAGAATTGTTCATTACTTTAGTCTGAAAACACGTTTCAATGCAAGCATAGAATTTCTTGAGCCAAGTACAAAATCAACTTACAATGGCACGCCGTTAAAATATGCAACGAAAAATTTAAATTTTCGTTACTTGATCTAGCTAATAGAATTTCAACTGGTTTTACCACTTTGATATAAAAGAACATTATCGCTACTACGTCTAGGCATGCAGATTGTCCCCCTTCTCGAATTCTTACGGAACTTTGTCTTATAGGTAGACATGCCGCGAGGCTAGGAATCGACCATAATGACTACTGTAGAAGTTGTTGCTCAGTTGATGAATTTCTGCATCTCCTGTCCAGCGCTCAGTAGGAGACTTTGTATCTGAAATGGAGAACGCTGTATTACTTAAGTTTGTGCTTCTGCCTAAGTGGTTTAATGGGGACGACCCTCTCTTTACTGTCTAAAAGTAAAAATAAGGGTTTATATGGTATCACAACGGGCATGTCTCTGGCCTAAGTGAAGAGGCTTCACTGCCTCTGCCATCGCAACCTAACCTAACTACTTTGCTTATAAAGGGGGAATGGATTTTTGACATATTGTTAAACCTTATTGACCTTTGGATTCGGAGTTAATCCAAGATTAACTGGAAAATTGGGTGTACTCAAACTAAGAATATTTTATTCTTATTTTATGTATTGAGACTGTTTTTTTTAAAGCAAGAATCGAGATTTATTTGATAAATTGATGTACTTCCATACAACCATACATATATTTAAAAGTAAATGTTCCTTATATGCGAGTAAGCCATTAAACCTATCTTAATGAAATTTTCACAGTAGTTCAAAGCCATATCTCAGGAATTATATGAGCTTTGAACTTCAAATTTGGTCTGTGGTTGGATATTTGGGTTTTATATAAATATTATCGTGGTTCAAAAGTGTTTCGATCTTGTTTGAAGAAATCGTTTTCCAACCGGTTCAAACTTGTTTATAAACACTCTCATTACGTCACGAGAATTAAAAATATAGTGTGAGTGTTGTTAATACTCACGAGGACATGTAATTAAAAAGAATTTGAATACCGTAAGAAATTCCAAGGTTGGCCAGGCGATTGCTTGAAAAACAGAGTTGAAAAACAGAGTTGAAAAACAGTCTTGGAGCACAGAGTAAGAAAAAAATGTTAAAAACAGTGCTATAAATAGTGTTGGAAAATAATTTTTGGAAAACTGCAGGAATACTAACCAGAGGCCAAAGGTCAAGTGGGCTTAAACATTCTACAACTAAGTTTAATTGATATGCCACGGTTGGCCAGGCGATTGCTTGGAGTGCATGCTGTGTCCGATTGAGCGTTATGCGTTACGCGTTATAAGTAATTTTGAAATTAAATTTTTAAATAAAAAAATAAAATGTTTTACATGAAAAAAAAATGTAAGATAAATATTATTACAATTTTAAGGACCCGAGAAAGCTGGGTATAAAGCTAGTGCAGAATATTCGCAAAAGTTGTCTGGCCGCTCCGTGTAATTCGCGGCCTGGTTGGTAATTATGTCTCCAACTTCAGAGTCTTTGAAATCCTTTTCCAGGTTAGATGTACGCATCCACCAGGGCGCAACTGACAGCATACACCTGACTGCCATAACGCTAGGAAGGTGCAATAATTACTTTTTATACACTTGAAAAGTGTATATTAATTTTGCCCAGAAGTTTGTAACGCATAGAAATATTCATTTCCGACCCCATAAACTATATATATTCTTGATCAGGACGACGAGCTGAGTTCATTTCCGCTTGTCCGTCCGTCCGTCTGTCTGTCCGTCTGTCCGTCTGTCTGTTTCTACGCGAACTAGTCTCTCAGTTTTAAAGCTATCGAGCTGAAATTTTGCACAGAGTCTTCTTTTTACTGCACGAAACTAATATGTCTGAACCGGCCGGATCGGATAACTATATCATATAGCTGCCATAGGAACGATCGGTCTAAGAACAAGTTCTAGTTAGAAAAACTTTTTTGTTTTCCATCGCAGCGTCACTAATCTTGGTATATGTTAGTTTTTTATGCTTTCACATAATTCTGGAAAAATGTATTAAAATCGGATCACTATAGCATATAGCTGCCATAGGAACGATCGGTCGAAAAATAAGTCTTTGTGGGAAAAACTTTTTTGATTTCCATCGTAGCGTCTCCAATCGTAGTATATATTTGTTTCATATGTTTCCACACAATTCTGAAAAAATTTATCAAAATCGGATGACTATAGCATATAGCTGCTATATAAACGGACGGTCAAAAAACTACTTCTTGTGAGAAAAAGTTTTTTGTTTTTTATCGTAGCGTCCCCAATCTTGGTATATATTAGTTTTATATGCTTTCACATAATTTCGAAAAAAATTATCAAAATCGGATGACTATAGCATATAGCTGCCATAGGAACGATCGGTCGGAAAATGTGTTTTACTAAGAAAAGTTTTTTTTTATGGTATCAAATTTTTATTATCAATGATTTAAAAATTTTAAATATCTGATATCCTATATATATTTTTCCAGTTAAATCAGTTGGAGTAAAGTTTTTCAAGTGTATTAAAACTTCGGCACAGTCGAAGTTAGCTTTGCCTTCTCGTTATACTTATGTTCCTTATTCTGCAAAGATTGCTTGTTTCTACTAAATTTTCTGACTGTGCCATAAAGGGATTTGGCATCTATCTTGATGTGGGACCCAAAAGCAAGCCACTTATACAAATATATACCTACACTTAGAAAAAAATGCCATCCTATGATTAGGTATGACCGTTATTAAATAAAGATCGTTCTGTTCCTTAAATTTGTACGTTATTTTGGTATTTTTTTTATTGAATACGACTATCTGAAGTCGTGTTAAAGGAATGAAACCCGTCCCTCAGATTCCTCACAAAGGACTCTGTAATAAACAAGTGCCTTCAGCTCTTTAAATCGAGCAGTTCGGTGATGCCTGTCGTTTGAAGTGCTTAATAAGAATCCAAAGATAGTAACTCGTACTTGCATTCGTCTAAACTTTCTTCAGGAACTGTCCTTGTTCTATTTATTTTGCCTTGCAAACAATTTTTTGAACCTATTGGATACATTACGGTACACCCTATCAACTAAATGGTCGCGCGTACTAAAATACTGGCTTCTCAGCCTCCTTTTAATAAGAAGGAGCGTTTCACTGGCCCTCTACATTATGTCTAAAAAATTCCAAACAATCTATTTTCAAACTAATTTTGATGAAGTAGCTACTTTTTTCCAATTGGACCCCAAAAACCCCACACACTTGTTTAATTTTTTTTTAGAAATTAGTTATTGACCCATTCTTTCAAATTAATCATCCCGCAATGCAACACCCTGTTCAAGAGTATTTACTATAAGAAACATTCTAAGCGACATTTGCATTTTATTGTCGAATGCCGGGCATTACAATGCCAACTTTTCCGCTCTTTGGCTTATTGTGCCTGCAATTTCCTTGCCTGTTCGTTTTTCCTTTATCCTCTCTACTCACAATTTCTTCCACTTTCTTGTGTCTGCATGAAATAAGAGTTAATCTTTCGTCCACTGGGAGAGCACCCACACACGCACGCACCAAAGTTGAGCTGTAACAGATGTCCTTGATTTTTCATTTGGTAAAATATATTTCCTATTTTCTTTCTTTTTTTTCGTTTGTTATTTTTTGGTTGCAATTTTATTTCTTTGTGCGACATCAAAGTGCAAGTTCATCAAATAAATCCCTCAAACTCAAACCGGTTAGCCAATAAGCCTTATGAGGCCAAGAAAAATATGCCACAAAATAAAAGTATTGCATACTTCATAAGAAATGTAACAATCGAATTGTCAACGCGAGGGCGGGACTGGGGTCTCTTGTGCTTTTAATAATATTTTAATAGAAACAGCAGTCGCACATTTTTCATAGTCTACTTACGGAGGTGGTTGGTGCTTTTGATGTTACCTTGGTAGCTCATCCCCCCACGGTGACTGTTACTCGGGTTGACATGCCCAGGCCAAGACGTTTTGATGGATGGATGGAAGTCTATATGTATGTTCTTATAAGGTAAAGTTGTTTTAGCCCAGCTTACATATCCATAAATCATATGTTGATATGCACTTACAATAGGATAGACGGGGCTATAAGTTGAGGTTTGCAATAAATGCTAAAACAACATATTTTTTACGAAGAGAGTGACGGACAGACAGACGATCAGGGTTATTTCGATGCTAATCAAAGAGAAGCTTCCTTTTGTCATTTTCATACTTAAGTAAACTTTTAAATGACCGAATTCAACGAACAGCACGAACTAGCTAGAACTATAGGGTATTTACCATTCGCTGTCCTCTTGTCTGCCCATTTCTTGTCGCATAATTATTCACAACATGATATGAGACTTGCACCCGAAGCATCAGCATCCAATCCCCTCCTATTTTTTGTTTTCTGAGTGTCGTGTGGCTTATTAAGTCTTGTGGATGGCGCATTTTCAGCTTCACTGAAGCAAAATAATTGGGCCATGTGTTGTCAGGTAGAAGAAAGCAGGACAAATGGACACACAACCAATGCTAAGGTCAAATACCAGTTCAGTACATTGTTTTTTTTTTGCTTGTTAGTCGCGTCCTCTTTGTATATATATACAGTCCAAGTACAATTGACAGAGTTTCTTCATAGCTATTGATTGAACTTGCTCAATATCTCCAGGGTACACAAACATTGTATATTGTTTATTTTTTCGTCATTTTTTAATTAAAAAGTTAGCCAAGAATGAATGAAAAGATGACAAAAAGTGCTGAGCGGTATTAGAATATGAGTCAGCAGGTTGATAATTAACTCTGGTTCAAGTTAATATTTTAGTATCTGTCTGCTAACTTTTTTTATGAGGCTTCCAGTCATCTTTTTTATGTTATGTCTGTT
The DNA here is from genome assembly GCA_018904225.1 of Lordiphosa mommai. Taxonomy (NCBI): domain Eukaryota; kingdom Metazoa; phylum Arthropoda; class Insecta; order Diptera; family Drosophilidae; genus Lordiphosa; species Lordiphosa mommai. The sequence goes on along the minus strand of JAEIFT010000249.1, from coordinate 162,810 downwards.
TAAATTTAAAAAATGTGTCTTGAGGGACAAATTGTTGTTGCCCGCCAAACAGTAAACGCCAGTAAAAGGAAGAAGTTGAAGCTTTTTTTAAATTTAGTACTTTAGATCTGTTTCAGTTTCACGAATTCTTTAGATTTCCAAATTAAACGTTTCATTTTTAAATAGTTGCGTTCCCTACAATTAGTTGATTTATTTGTGTAGTGCAAATATAAGATGTAGTAAAAAGAAATCCATTGCATTGTGCAAGTCGAAAAAAAACATATGACCAACTTTAACAGTTTTCCCCTATTTTGGGCCCTGGGAATCGAACTCCATCATTAGTTTTATGAGTTATAACGATGGCTTCATACAATTTTTTTTTTAAGTTTTTCATCAAGTTTGAATTTTTCAAAAATGTAAAAATATGAAAATCTGAATAAATATATTTTAATGCCCTCTAATTCAATACATTTACAGATTTTCGATATCTTTGCGCTTTCAAAAGGTCCAAAAACTAAAATAATTGCAACCTTTTTTAGAAAAAATTGTTAACAACAAATTATTTAAAATTTTCAAATATTAAGTAAAATCATTTTTTAATGTCTTCCTTTTTGTTCTCCAACAATAATTTGATTTCTAATTTAATATTTCCTAATTTAATGTCATTTTGGTAATAGAAATTATGTGAAAAATGTGAAATTTTTTATGGATTTTATTCTATAACTTTTGAATGCGCAATGATATCGAAAAACCGTGAATGTATTAAATTAGAGGACATTTAAATCTATTTATTTAGAGAATAAAATATCATAATTTTGGAATTTACAAAAAAATTTAACTTCGTAAAAAACTTAAAAAAAATCACGAACCATCGTGATAACTCAAAAATGTAATGATGCAGTTCGGTTCCTAAGGCCCGAATTTGGGGAAAACCATTCAAGTTGGTCATGAATTTTTATTTTTTGAAAAAAAACTATCACAGTGTTATTATTTTATGAAATTTAAGACTTTATTTAGTATATGGGCATTTCCGCCATGTCAACCGAGGCTAAAAAAATAAAAGTTCTTAAAATCACTTTGTTTTATCATATTATGGTAAAGAAACATTCATATTTAACTAATTTTATCAATGCAAACATATCTTCATTAACCTGAATGAGTATATCGACAGCGAAGTTGCACAAGTGCATTTTCTCTTTTTTTGCCATTTTCAATTGCACGCATTATTTGTTATTATCTTCTTTAAGATAGATCATACATGATAAAGACTATTCTACAAAATGGCTCTTACATCATAATTTATCTAAAAAAAGCAAAGAATAGAATATAATCCCGATTAACTGTAAATCTTAAGATTGCTTCAGTCCATTTTTCAATGTCCAGTTCAATTCTGATAAAGACCATTATGTATCTATCTGTCACAAATTGAAGAAGTGAATGCATGGAAAGTTTAGCAGAAGCAGATTTTTAATTTAATAAAAAACATCCCAATTGCTAAACATTTTTTTTGTTATATTTTAATGTCGTTCAAAGTTGGTCCCGTTCGCGTTTGTAAGTGTAAAGTTTAGTGGTTAAAAATTAATTCATACTAATATTTTTTGTGTTTTGTGCAAAAAACATTTAAATACAATTGTAGAGACCCGAGAAACGTTAAAATATTTTTTTGCACAAAACACACTTGAATCATATTGGAAAAAAAGTCCCGTTCGCAATGTCCCGTTACGAATCAGATTATTTTTTAATTAAAAAAATACTGAATATTTTTTAAACAAACAAAAAAATATTTCAAAAGTATCATTCATGTATAAAATTTTAAAACTCACGGGGCCTTAGAATTGTGTCAGGTTTCGCTAAGTTCTGTATATATGCAGGTGGACCCGAAAACATCTTCTGTTTTTGTCCCGTTCGAATCGCCTCTTATTTTGCCATTATTTTGGAGTCAGGATTTCACTTGCCATTCGCTTTAGCACTAATTATAGTGCTACTGAATAGCTAGTATATTATAAAGTAAAACACGAATTGAAAATGCATTTTATGTTGACTTTTCTTCACTTTAAATGTGTACGAACGTCCGCGTTCAACATCACGGAAATGCTCATATATAGAATGATCTGATCTAAGTCAAATATGCGCCATTTTGTTCGATAACTTTCTGCAATTTTGAAGATAATTTCATTATACCTCCCACATAGAAACCTTATAATCAATAAACAGTAGCAACCGTTTTTCGCAAAACCTCTCTTGAAGCGAGTTTTTCACCAGCAAAATCGTTCGCCATAGACAAGAACAGATAGTAATCACTAGGTGCTAAGTCCGAACTATATGGTGGATGATGCATAAGATCCTCCCGACCGAACCCCCGGAGCTTCTGACGAGCGGAGTTGTGCCGATTTTCGTGAACTAGTTCGAATGAACTACTCTTTAAAATAAATTCACTTTATTTTAAATATAGTTCATTTTGTGAACTATAGCTCTAATTATGAACTAGTGCTCTTTTATTTAAATATTGTGCATTTTATGAATTATAGCTCTTTGTATGAACTATAGTTAATAAATGAGTTTTTTTTTCACTTCTAAGTATGTCTTTTAGCTTATACGAAGACAAAATAAATTAAGTACACAGAAAAAAAACTGTGCCATTCGGGCTCAATTCAACACCAAACGGGCTCAATAATGGGTTGATCTCGGAATGGCTCCAACTGAGCCCGAATAGCCCGACTAGCCCGACAAAAGGTAAACAAATTTTGAAAGACCGAGAGATTTTTTTTTTATAACTTTGCATATATATTATTAATATTGTGTATTTGGATTCACAAAAGTCTTCTTTAATCTGAAATAACATATATAAATTAATAAGAACTTACTTTAACTAGCCATGTCTGAAAATCGATCTGGGAACCTCGGGCTGAAGCTCAAGAAAGTCTGCGTCTCAGCGCACTTGACCGCAGCGCGCTTGCCAGACTTGGCGCACAATTACATTCAAGAGCGTTTGCTCCTCAAGAAAAATGAGAGAAGCCAAAAGAGCGAATTTGCTATTGCTCTCAGCTTATTCGCTCTCTCACTCGACATTTAAGACCAAATCGGATCAAAAACAATCCAAATAAGGATCAATCACGAATTATCAATCCTAATCGGGCTTAAAATTTCAATCTTTCCGTCAGGTTCAAAATACGTTTTTTAGGCTTAAAAATATCCCGGCATTTTTTTCTGTGTATGACTCTTGTTCCGTGCCTCTTGTTCCAAGACTCTTGTTCCAAGACTATTGTTCCGTGCCTCTTGTTTCGTGACTCTTGTTCTGTGCCTCTTCTTTCGAGACTCTTGATCCTTGACTCTGGTTTCGTGCCTCTTGTTCCGAGACTCCTGTTCCAACGGAGCAACGGAACGGCAGGAGTTAGTTGACTCACGATAAAGGAACAACCTTTACCCAACACTATAATATACTTAAATGTTAATTTTCTTCTGCCCATATATGTATGCACCAATGTACTGCTTCTTCTCTCGCATCGCGTTCCCTATGCCCCATTGGTAAATATGCAACACAAATTTGCTTGTTTAACTTGACTATTGTTTGGAATTTTCATGTAGTCTGGCGCAATGGCAAAAGTTTATATTGCCACGAAAATCTGTCACGCTCGATTAAGGTACTCCAATCCCCGGGACTGGGTCCTCTCTCGCACACACACACATCACGCACATCACACACACACACAGTCACCGGACTGTCAAAAACTTATTTGCATTTTTAATTAACTAACAAGTGCTTGCAATTAAGATAGGTCCTCAGTCCAGGCCACGAAATTTCCATAAATCAATTAGGCATAAATTCGTTTAAATGTTTTGAGGGCAACTGTACTTATGTCTTATGCATAATTTTAGCACTCGGGGCAAGTTACATATTTTAATTACTTAAACATTAGCGTGTGAGTTATATTTTTTATGTTTTCATTAAATTAAGAGCCATTTGTCATCTGGGTAAGCTGTCAAAAAGTTGTGAAGATAATGTCGTCTTGCATGTGTCACCAACGCGCCCTCATGTTAAAATGTGCTTTCACTTTGACACTTGCGACAGCCGCCAAGTCAGTGTGGTGACATTTATTAGCTGCGTCCGCCCCGCCTCTGCTGCCGCCGCTGCTAACTTCTTACATTCTGTTGCATTTTCCTTAAAAAGCACACACACACACACACAAGTTTTGACAAGTTGACTTTCGCCAAATACACGTTGACAAGTCAAATATTTTACCTTCCGCCAAACTAAGTTACCTTTAAGAAAAATTGAGCTTTTATTGTTGGCATTGAGTCAATTTGCCGGATTTGACATAAATCAAATGTGAAAATATATTTTTGCCAGCTCGTGTGAAACTAATTTGGTAATCAATTACTGTACAGACGTTGAATTTCAATCAGTTTTCACTGTACAAATTTCATAAAGCAAATTGTGGGTTTGAGGCAGTCGGAAAAATCATGTGGTTTAAAGTTTTTTTTTTTACGAAGGTTGGCCATAATTTCATGTGGCGTATGTGCAATGGGGTATGGAAATGTTTGAAGGTTTTAAAGGGTATTTACAGTTAACATGTGAGGTTTGTTGCACGAAAGTAAATACTTTTAGATAGATTTAAAATATCTACGACTTAAGAACAAGGAACACACAATACGGCAAAAGAGGCTGGTCGACTATACTGCGTTTTGAAGAACCTCCCGGTTCCATTATAACTAGTGTTCCCAACGACTGCAGTATGAATTTTGCATTCATATAAAAACCAACACCAAAAGCAAGCACTATGCTTACAGTTGCTTATATAAGTGAGAGATATTTTCTCCCCTCAGCTAAAACAGTGCCATACATATTTATAGCTATAAGCAAATATAACTAACATGACCTCGAGCAGTCTAAAATTGTTTAGTTTGAATTAGGGTTGCGGAAAATTTTGATCGATATATGTATCAATATTTTTGTCGTGAAAACGATATATTAATATCGGATATTTAACTAAAGCGATATATCGTATATCGAATATTTTTTTGGAATATTTTAGGCGATATTTTTAAGTTTTGGATGGAAAAGAAAGACAAATTGCCAGCGCCCTCTGACTTGGCCTATGCTATTTTACCAGGAAGCTCGGTACCATCGGAGCGCTTGACTTCGTCCATAAAAAGTATGTATTCGACTGTAAAAGTGTGGTTTCGGACAACTGAAATGGAATAACCGATAAGCACATATGAAACTCAACGCGTCTTCCAAAAATCTCTTTCTAACGATTATTGTTAAAAAAAGGTCTCACGTTCCTTTGATTTAACTGCTTATGTTTCTTTTTATGTTTTCTTTGTTGTTAATATGTTTACTTTTCAACTTCAGCGTCTTCTCTTCCCATGAATTCTTGAATAAGTTTCCACTACAAGTATAAAATATATAAAATATCTTTGTCAAACTTATAAAAATACATTTTACCTATATTTTTCAGGGATGCAAACCGGTTCTGAACCGAACCGAACCAAACCGTATCGAACCGTTTTTTTCTGCTCGTATACCGAACCAAGAACCGAACCGGTATTCTTCCAAAAATGCTGAACCGAACCGAGAACCGCATTGAAAAACGGTTCGGTTCGTTTCAGTTTATCGATGAGTTAAATGATGCAAAGACGATATTTCACTTGTGAAATTATAAATTTTTCTAAGGTAGTAGTAGTGTTTCTTCACTTATCTAATTTTAGCTATGCAGTACCTTTAAGTTCTCTATTTAACGATTATAAGGAGATAAGTATGCGTTCTTCTAGTTTAGAGGATGGACTGAAATCCAGTTTATACGCACCGTTTTCTAAATACTATAGTATATATTACATTTTTGCTTGTCAAGATAAACCTTGAAGTTATGGACAGAGCCTTAACATCTGTCTTTAAATAATAACTAAATTTCTAATAAAATCAGCTCGCCAAAGCAAATTGAAAATCGAAGTTAATTTAATGCTTTCTAAGAAATCCAATTCAAAAATTAATGCAAAATATCGCAAGTTTTTTTGAAAATACGGAAATTATATTTTGATATTTATTAAATTACTTCCTAGGCGACAAGGGTAACCTTATATATTAGAACTAGTCCAAAATTAGACACAATTAAAACAGAATGATCTACTTAACCTAAAATTACTGATATGATTGGCTTGTGTATTTTTAATACTAAATTAATTGTTTGCTTAAAAACTGTTTAAGCTTGTCCCTAAATGCGCTGCGCTACACACTTCTTTTAATTGGACAGGTAATTGGTTCCACAATCGAACAGTGTGTATATTAACTGTGAACCATTGAACCGAACCAAAACCGCGGTTCGGATTGCTACAAAAACCATATTATAAACCGAACCGTTGGTTTAAAATCTCTGTGAACCACAGAACCGAACCACTGCTTATTTCCGAGCGGTTTGCATCCCTGATATTTTTTGGGTTTGGGAGCTCTGATTTTGATTGCAAACAGAATTTTGTTTTTAATATGCTTCAAATGACACCTCAATTACCCCAAACGACCTGTTTATTATTAAGAAAACGATTTTGTTGTTGTTAAAAATATCGAAAATATCGATAACATCGATAATTTTTCAAGAAATTTTTAAAATCAAAATCATACTTTTTCACTATTGAAAAAAAAATTGATATAGATATTTTACAAATATCCGACATCCCTAGTTTGAATATTATAAAGGTCGTTAAAACATTCTAAGGATCGTTTTCTTATCTTCATGGTTTTCAAATCTAGCTGCTTTCTAAGAAAATTTGTCGTTGTTAACACAAGGAGCGGCCTAAAAGCAGGCAACACATATTTTCTTTAAAATCGCCTAGATTTGAAAACCATGAAGATGAGAAAACGGTCTTTAGAATGTATAATTCTGATGTAACCAAGCCAATTTTGCCAAACAAATTCGTTTTAATTTCCTCTTCAATAAACTGAACCCTGTTGCCCAGTATTATTTACCAATATTTAAAGAGCATCCAGGTCTCCTGCTGTACACTCAATCAGCCTCCCGCACCCCCACCACATTCAGGTAAGATTTTCCCCCAAAATTATTGTCGCGCCATTCAAATGATAAATGATTGCCTGCTGTGTGTGCCTTTTGTGCGAATTTTGCACATTTCACACTTCAGGCGTTGTTTGGTGTTTAAAACTTTGAATAAATAAAATTAAGTATACGCCTCGTTCATATTTTCAGTTGAAACTTTAAGAAAGCTCTCCCCCATTGGGATCCAAAGTCCTGACCTATCTCAACCGAACAAACTATGCTAATTGCCACGAAGCCTTTTGGGGGCTGGAGTTTGACCACAAAGTCAAGTAAATGTCTCAATAAACTAGCAAAGTTGTTGTGGGTTCCCACTTGGGAGCACGACTTAACCTCAATTTTGATTAACAATGTCTGGGGCTATGAAGCTGTCAACGTGCGGCCAGGCTCAGAGCAGCCACGGGAGCGGTGTCTGCGTAAAGGCAGCAAATTGCGAGCCTGAAAAATGAGCACAATTTGTTTGTTGACTTGTTGGCAGCTGGCAAGCAGCCACTTAGGCACCACCGACCGACCTCTTCCTCCAGCAAATCGATATTTTATTCATTCGCATTATTCATTTGCTAATAACATGTTTATGGGCAAATGTTAAGTGTTGCCATTTTTGGAAATTTGTCGGCTGCTGATGTTGTTTCAATGGTTTCTCCGCCTTCAGTTGCATGATATAATGCTCCAACAGCTGACTGGGCGTTTGCTGGCGTAGATTTAGAATGGGCGTGGTTGGATTCATGCGACGCCTTGAACGCCAATGTTGACGTAGACCAGCGATGGCAAAGGCTGGCACCTCAATGCATAAAAAATAGGCCAATTCCATGCCACTAATGAGAGAGCAGCCCAAAAAGAGACCGGCTATGCCACCAAAACTAACTGGAAGTAGCGAGTGCAAGAAAATGGAAAGGAAGAGATAGAAATGACATTAGTGTGGGGTACAGAGATACTTTTGATATGAAAAATATAAATATTCAATTTTAGACTATTATTAATTGTCTCAATATGGAAAATTTGGTTACATTAATTACACAATGATGCTACAATAAATTTCCCTATTGCATGTTTATAGAAGGAATGGTAGGGTTTATATTACTACGTTTTAGCTTATAAGAAATCATGCTTTTTTGCTACTCAAAGTATGCTAATTTTATTTTCTTCAAATATTATTTTTAGAACGAGACAATTTTAAGTCAGTTATGGCCGGATCTTACATAATCCACATTGTGCATTCACTCAAATAGTCCGACCAGTCAAAGGTATTCAAAAATAATTAGTGGTAAGGCTACAAAAAATCTATATTTTTCTTAATCATTTATTTTCATAAACATAGCATACTTTGAAGGGCAAAAATCATGATTTATTTATTTGTGCATTAACGTAGTATATGTGATTTTTGTGATCTGAACACGAATAACTTTTGTAAAATACTCCACTATTTCAAGATTTTTGTTTTTGTAAGTTTAAAGTCGCTAAATGTGTCTTTTTTGAGCATTTTCTTACATTTTTGCTTGGACTTTTCATTTAATTAGCGTGTAGTTATATTTCTTAGCTCGAAACGAAATTATCCAAAAAAATTTGGCGATTTTTATTTACTTAATTTGGTCCAGAAGTTTGCAAACCTCAGTAAAAAAAGACTGCCAGCGTTCTAGACCGAACGAGATAGAATTTATACCGTTTTGTTCATAAAATTTCAAGTATAATTCGTACTTGGTTGTACTTAAACTAAGCACGAATCAGTCTTAGGTTTCAAATTTACCCAAAATTTTCCTAAAATAAAAACAAAATTCTTAAATCAAGTACGAAATACTTAACTCAAGAATTGTTTGTACTCAAACGTTCTAAAACAAACGATATAGAATTTACACCGTTTTGTGCTTAATATATTAAGTATGATTCGTTCTTTGGTTTACTTAATACTAAGTATGAATTAATCTAATAAGAACAAATCGGGATTGGTTCAAGATCAAGCTTTCGAATTGCCCAGTATGTTGTTTGTGCATCCCAAAACGGTCCAAAATCAAATATTTGAATACTTGTTTGAAGTATTTTCATAATTGTATCAAGTATTTTCCTAGTTGGCGTAATATTGACACCGTTTGTACTTGATTCAAGTACAAAGTTCTTGGTTTTTTTCTGAGTGTAAAAATATTAATTTCCTACCCATTAAACTATATATATCAGGGACCGAAAATAACAGTTATGGAAGTGAAAAAAATTACTACGAAATATGGATCCCCTGATAAAATGGAGTACATGAATCTTGATAATTTTGAATGGCGAGTCCTTAAATGGGATAAATTTTTATTTGCAATTTTTATCACAAAAAAAATTTTGAAATTGTTATATTATAATTTTTAAATAAAATTTTGTTTTAACAGTTAAATAGTAATTTGTAAATAAAAATTTTTGAATAACAGTTAAAAGTAATTTTTATTATACAAATTTAAATTAATTTCTATTTTGTAATTTTTATAATAAAAATTAATTTTTAATTGTTATGAAAATTTTTTTATAATAAAAATTTTTATAAAAATTACTAATCTAGTAGGTTTAAGTAAATCTTGTATACTTCTATCAAAGAAATTCTATAATTTACAAACGCCTACTAGATAAGTAATTTTTATAAAAATTTTTATAATAAAAAATTTTTCATAACAATTAAAAAGTAATTTTTATTATAAAAATTACAAAATAAAATTAATTTAAATTTTTATAATAAAAATTATTTTTTAACAGTTATTAAAAAATTTTTATATAAAAATTAACATTTAACTGTTAAAACAAAATTTTTATTTTAAAATCATAGAATAACGATTATTTTTAAATTTTTATGTAAAAATTAGAAAATAATTGTTTTTTCAAAATTTTTATCCAAAAAGTTATAACAGTTACGGTCCCTGATATATATTCTTGATCAGGACGACAAGCTGAGTCGATTGAGCTCTGTCCGTTCGTCCGTCTGTCTGTTTCTACGCAAACTAGTCTCTCAGGTTTTAAACTGATCTTCATTTTACTTCCAGCTACTTATATGTCGAAGCCGCCCGGATCGGATGACTATATCAGATACCTGCCATAGGAACGATCGGTTTAAAAATAGGTCTTAGTGAGAAAAACTTTTTGTTTTCAATAATTAATAGCATTCTAACTCAGCAATAATGAATATGAAACGCTTTTAAATAGATTTGCAAAATAAGGTCGGAATCGGTAGACTATATCATAGCTACCATAGAACCCATCAGTCGGAAAATATGTCTTAAGCTAAGCCTATGGGACACAGGCAAATAATTTGCCCAGTTTTTCATGAAAATTTGTCTAAATCGCCATTACTTCGGGGCTTTGAACTAAAGTTATGAATTAATACTTAAATAATCTGCTCCAAAAGTTATAAAATTTCCCCAGATCTTATTGCCTTGAGTTAATCAATGTCCAGGAAGGTATAACTATTGGCTAAAATCTACCATCCCTTCACAAGTAAAGTAATAGAAGCAGTTGAGAAATTTTAAGGACTGACCTGTGTTGAAATATTTCGCATTTTTCATTGCATACGTTTTTGGCTTAAGATTAAGAAAGATAAGAAGAAGATAAGATAAGAAACTTTTTTCTTGAATTACGAGTGCTTTTCTAGAATTTTTCTGCTATCCGTAAGTACGAAAAATTCCTGAATTAAGAATGTTTGTTCTCATTGTAATAAAATTTACGGTCGTTTTTGGACTTAAGAATGTTTCATACCTAATTTTAGCACACCAAGAACAAAATATACTTTTAAGTACAAAACGGTATAAATTCCATCCCGATCGTACTAGAATTCTGACAGTCGGTTTTTTCTGAGTGTATTTTCAACTTTGACATAAAAAAGACAAACATATATTTATTTATAAGTTAAAATACATTTTTATTCAAGTTCAGCCTCATAATTGCGGTGGAAGAGGTATGGCAAAAAAAAAAAAAAAAATTATATAAACTAATTTTTTTTTAAAACTAAATTTTGTATCGGCAATTATTTCAAGTCTTACCCATTAAATCGACCCAGCCAAACACCAGACTTGTGCGATACACCATAATGGTCTCGAAACGATAATGCACATCCAAATCCACATATGAGGAATTACCGTACACTTCCGGCGGCAGAAACGCTGGACGCACATCGCTGATGTAGTTCAGTGAGTAACAATTGCGCAAACATTTACACACCATTCCCTCAATATTGTTGCGTACAAACCGCTCCTCGCCCGGCTGGTAGGAGTAGCGAAGAAGGTCTACGATGGGAAGGGTCAGGATTAGAAGTGGCCAGGGATTGTCAGTCAAGTTTGCAAGTTACGCACCATTGTGTTCGGCCAGGCAAAGCAAATCCTGTGCGCGGCATGAACGATATTGGCCTAAAAGCAGGACGGGGGCACAGAAGTGAAGTGGAGTGCAGTTTTAAGTCTGTGGTGTGGTTTAAGCTCTGTACGTGCTTACCCGGTGGAAAAAGCAAGTCCATTGTGCAATTACAGTAGCGCACCAAGTACTCCTGATGGCACTCCGATTGGCAATTCTCAATCATGTAAATGTAGCCCTGCAGTGACTTGAAATCCTGGCTGTTGTGCTCGTTCTGTAAGTGGAGAGAGGGACAGAGGTTGAAACAACGGAAATTAAGGGTGAAAATTGACTAGACTAACATTTTCAACAAAAAAAAACTAAGCTAAAAATTAAGCAAACATATAGAAAAAGCGATTTAAATGCAGTTATAATTATAACAGAACTAATGTTGAATTTTTTAGGGCCGATATCTTATCTTCTAGATAGCTGCTATGTGTAAATTCAAATTTTAAATTCACTCTGATATTTGCAAATTCAAGTATCAGATAGCTCTATCTAAAAGATAAGAAATCGGCCAGTAATGTTATAGTAAAATATTAAAAAATATATGAAATGTTAAACAATATTTCTATTTGAGCCCTTGAACTATCAACGCTAAAAACCCCATCGAAATTTGACAATATTTATAATGATTTTTACAAAATTTATCTCCCATTACAGTCTCTGAACTTGCTTGTGTAGAATGTTTACTTTTTATTGTTTTCCATTTGTATTTTATTAATTTCCACCAATGCCAAAGAAAAATTGATTATTCAAAAAATGTACTAGGCCAGGTTAATAAGTTACTGACTTTTTGAACAAAATATATTTTTTCCGGCGAAAAATAATATTGTTTCTTAAAAGAGTTTTATGATAAATCTGGCGTTTTTCAATTTTTTTATCAATTTTAAATAAAAGGTTTCGTTTTATTTGTTTATTAAATATCAATGCAATACGTCATCTTATTTGATTCTAAATGGTTTCGTCTGGTCTTATCGAATCCGATCATTATATATGTATTTGCTGTAGTAAACAAAATTAGTAAGTGTATTCATTGATATTTAATACTTAAAGTTTGCAATTATACTTCAAAGGTACTTGGAAAATATATTAACATTAAATTTACTCTCGAAATAGTAAAGTTTACACGAAAATTAATTCGGAACAGGGCCAATGGTCATATTTTAAAATATTTAATATATCTTTGTATACCACTGTGTCGGAAAAAAAGTTCATTTGTTTTTTTTTAAGCTATTTCATCGCTTTTAAAATAATTCATTTAAAGCGCTTTGAGCTTCATATTGAATTCTTGAATTGACTTAAAACGGTGTTTCGGGAGTGGTGTTTTGATATAGATAGAAGTTATTGATTTACCTCTTTTATTAAATTGTGCACACTTTTGTTTTAGCGTTTCTACTTTTCATTACCCAGTATTTTTAAATGCTCTTTCAGATTTTCAGCAACTCCACTATCTTTTTTTAAGTCCCATTCGACAAATGCCCAATATCGATCTATTGGTTAACACTCTGAAGCATTTGTAGTATTCTCCTTTTGAACATCAAGCATTAAGCACAGCTCGAGATCAACGAGCATATTTTGCGGTATCCAGATCTGTTCAAAATATTGTTAAAATAGTAAAAAGTGTTTTTTAAACCCTCCTTCATGTTGATATCGGCGCTTAAAAAGTCATGTGTAAAAAATAAAGTGGTTCTAAGGCCGCTGGATCAAATAGCTTGACACATCGAAGTCTCTACCAAAATCACCTTTCTGCTTTGTTTAAAATTAAGGGGCAAGTAATCTGTTTAAATAAATTTTTACGAAAGTCTCGTCGTCCATTAATATGCATCCAACTCTTTCATTAAACGGTTTTAAAGACGTTCAACTCAATTTTTTCGATTTCTACTTCTTGTTGACTTTTTTCAAAACTTTTTGATTTTAAATGTCTTCAAGTAAAGTCGTTGATTCACTTTTCGAATAATAGAGGCACTCGTTCCTTTTTTTTTTGTCAATTTTTATGTCTGATTTTTTAGAGCTTTTTTCTATTGGTTTTTTCCTAAACATTTTTAAGAACAGCTTTCCCCGAACTGCTTTAAAATATTTCGAGCCCTATTAACGTTCAGTTTATAGCAATTTGGTAAATTTTTATACAAAATTTCAAGTTGCGGACTGTGGTGGCGCTAAGGTTGATATATTAATTTATTTAAGACTTGGTATTTTAAAGTATAGTCCTTATAATAATTATAAGACACTTTGTTTTTTTTTTCCAGATATAGTATTTAGAAGCTTTCAAATTATATTCATAAATTTAGCAACAAAATATTAATATGTTTCATCAAAAAATATATTACCAATATAAAAAATTAGATTAGAGAACATTAGTGCTCTCGTACTTGGTGTTTTCCTTTTTAATACGCCTTGTCAGAATGCCTTAAAATGGTAGCAGATTATTCTATAGTACCCGTATGTAGACAGTCGAGCGATCTGAACTTGTTTAATGCACCCCACATCATGATTAAACCGACTCCAAAGTACGACTGCGGCCAATTACTCTTGATTTTTGGCTCACGATCAACCCGGACATCGAAAAAGCTAGAATTAAGCCCTTTACCTCGTCTCGGAGCAAAGTAGAGCGAGATATTGAACTGAATTTTTTCTATATTAGTTGTTTAAATTATCTTTGGAACAAAATCAGCCAACCCTAACAGGCTTACTTCGCTTTTTTAAATGTGTCTTAGAATAGTGATAAGGTTGCATTTAGACGAATTTCGGTAGCTTTGTCCCAAACCTAGCGAATGTTTTCCAAGACCTGCTTAAAAATCCAAGTAACGGCGATTTTTCATAGCCTTTGCTTTGTTCTTCTGTTCTTTAATTAAAAACTAGAAAAATTTGGCGATCCCAATTTTGATAAGGACCTTACTTTATGCAGTAGAATATGTTTTTACGAAGAAATCGTTAAGTAGTCTTTTAAGTGTGTGACTCCACGCGAGTGCGATGGTGCACTGCGATGAGACGCCATTCCATTCTTGTTAAGTCCAAGGCCCTGTGTTTAATTTTCAGACTAGATAAAGTTTGTTAACAAAAATTGTAATATTTTCTGTTGTTTTCTGCTTACAAATAGCAAAACTTTTCAGTGAACTTACATCAAAAACGCAATGTCGTTGATCAGAGCTGACTCCTCTTGTATCATTGTCATAGAAATACACAATAGGCTCAATTTCCAATGAGGTCTCTGTATTCACCGGTATTGTAAATGGATCCTTATGCCACACAAACGGTTCCGTGACCATTACAGCAATTCCTTTCTCATTATTCCTGCCCGGCACATGATATTCGGGATGTATCAGAACACGCACGGTCAAAGCACTCATTGGACCCGCTGAACCCGTTCTCCAAGGCCACATTGGATCCAACAGTTGCATGCGTCTGCCCTCATCTGTTTCCAGCGAATTGAAAGCCCAACATAGACCATTCTTACTACGACGTTTTGAGAAAATCTCACAGCAATCATATCGACGATGACGCCATAAACAATTGGTCAACAGTTCATCGCAACGCCAAGTCATAAAGTCCACAACCATACTGAAGTTGATATAGTTCAATTGCTCAGTGGGCTGATTCCTTAATTTCTCAAAGGATTGAAAGTGACCAAAGGAGACATCATCGTAGCTACTCACTATACGCTCAAACAGGGCCAATTGCGCTGCATCGCTGTCATTCGACATAAATCGTTTTTGAGCCAAGGACACACGCTGCCAATTTAAGCGATTCCGATTACAGATGGTAATCACAGGAAATGGTATACGATACACCGGATAACGCGTACTGTCCACCACAGTTTGAAAGTGTCCTTCCGAAAAACGTTGCGATAGTATCAAACATACATAAACTGCACCCAAAAAAGCTGTCACAAAAGTGCTCAGCCAAAGGAAACGTTCCCAGCGACTAGCGCGCGTTGCCAGTAATCTATCCAATCCGTGGATTGTTGTCCTTTTGCCAAAACGTAAAGCCAATTGCCAAGCCGATTGGCCCAATTTAGAAACATAGCGACGAGAAAGCGATTGCGATTGCTGCGTTGGCATTGATGGCTGAAAGTAAGCCAGCGTCATAGTGAACTGAGTCTGTCCAGCGACCGTGCTAGGTCTTTTATAGCTGCCCGCCCTTTAGTATGCGTGTCGAAATTTTCATAGATAATTAGATGCCGTTTAACGCATTGTCATGTCCTTGACAGTTGTCGTGCTAACGTGTCAGACGCCTATTAAAGTTGGTCACAAAAAGGTCAGTGTCAAATCACAAGCCAAACTCCCACGAGATAGTCGTTTGGATTTGCATTTATCTGTATATAGGACAATAGATATATGTCAAGCTAATTGGAGCAACGAAATGAACGAAATTCAATTGAATGCCATCAATGGCAAATGATTTGCACACAGCGATTAGAAGTCGTTGAATCAATGCCAGTTTGAAATTTAGTTTCGAAATTCGACGAAGCCTTATTACTCTAAGAAATAGTGCTTGAGTAACAGAAATATTCTTAACCATCAGCTGTTGGGGCCTTAAATTAAAAGTATTTTTTTTTATAACTTTTACACATAAGGTCACCTATACAGCTATTGGCGCTAGTTGTGAAGTATGTAGTCAGGAAAAATGCAGCCATCAAAATTTTTGCCGTTCGGATTCGGCGATAAACTGCAGTTTTTTTTTTGTTGAGCGAAAATTGAAAGTCACACGAAAAGTTTGCTAACAATAAGTCAAAGAAATGGCTATACAGACTTCAAAATGATTGTAAATAAAAAGCCATCCTCAAGTTTTGCATATTAATTGCTTTACAACTGAGTTCAAACCTGCTTATCTCTTCGATAGTAATCAAATCAATGTGAGTACTTTAGTTTATTAAAAGGTTTGGTAAGGAGATCGATGACCAGTATGTAACCAAGGTTTTGATTACATCCTTCGTTCGTCCAATACTCAAGTTTTGCTTATGTGTCTGCTGCACTCGATACCAAATCCAAAAATGTGCATATAGTGCATATAGTCACAGACTGTACCTTATCATTCAACTATCTCTTGAAAACCGTAGAGCCTTACTTGGAGTTATATATTTTCCCATAAAGGAATTGTAGGCGAGATTGACTTACTTAATATCACTGTAAATCAGTGAGCGGCTAAAAACGCAAACACATTTTAGCTTATCTATGTGTTGAAAGCTGCGCAACGAACTTATACTTCCGGTGTGCTGACATCGCGGTCGCTACGCAGTTTTCAATGGTTAGGTTCGGTTTATTATATTGACAAGACTGAGGACGCAAATTATATTAGGAAAATCAACTATACGAAAAAACTTGCATCAGTTTTTCTAATTACTTTCCAAGAAATCCGAGATGTCGAGTTTCACTATTTTCTGATTTTTTGCTCTCCAAGATTATCCTAGAAATTTTGTAGCCGACTTTATATAATTATGCACGTAAATATTAATACTTAAAAGTTCATTATTACGAAAATAACACACGTTCAGAAGATATTTAAATAAACGTGTATTATGCGAGGTATGTTCACATTTTCAAGTCTTGGGGCCACATCAAGATACCTTTTCAAACCACATCGTTTTTTATGTTAAAGCTAGGTACTCAGACACGAATAACATTCTCGCTGCCTATCTAATTACATGGCTCTTCGAATGTGCTCTTCGAATTTTCTCAAAGCATTCTAAGAGGCCGTACTCAGACGCCTAGAATGCGCTCGTATAATGTGCATGGGGCTGCCAGATCGTTTTTCAAAAACAGCTGATACATTCTCGTAGTCTTCGAATTATGAAACATGTTTGATAATTCGAAGAGGTACCTCTTAGAATTGAGCACACAATTTGAAAAAATGGATTCAAACAAGACCAAAACGCAAAACAAAAACAATTTGGAGAACTTTGCGGAGCATGAACAAGTTGCGTTGCCCAAAGCGGTCATGATTTAATTTACTTTAATTTACTTCATTTGCAGTTTTCCGATATCATTGCGCTTTTAAAAAGTAATACCCAAAAAACGGTAGAAAAATTCGGAGTTTTTTCGACCTATTTGTTATTACCACGGTTGCTATCTCATCTGGTTCAAAAGTTGGATTTTATTTGTAAACCTGTGAAATAGCTGAAAGTTTAAAATTACTTATTAGAAAGTATAATGGACGAAAATTGAGAGTGAACCACTGAACCGAACCGAAACCGCAATTAGATGAGCTCCAAAAACCATGTTATAAAACGAACCGGTGGTTTTTAAACTACTGAACCGAACCAGTCCTAAGTTCCGTGCGGCTGGCAACCCTGATAAAAAATGTTGTTTGATTTATCTACGTTAGAGGTGAAAATAAATCGATATTCGGGGCAGACAAACATCGATTTATTTCGTCTTTTAAAAAATTGCCCAAAATATTTACATAATACTTAAGATGAAGGGCCGATTTCTCATCTTCATAGCTGCTATGTGTCAGATAATCAAACATTTTACTCTGTTATTTGTATGTTTTTGACATATAGTGCTATGTAGAAGACGAGAAATCGGCCCTAAGAATATTATAAAAATAAATGATTTTCCTATAACCGTAACTCCTTTGCTTTTATAAAATAAGCGATTAACAGTAAAATAAAAGAAACAAATAAACGCGTTTATTTCAGTTTTTACTTTATTTGTAAAAATTTCGATTACTATAGCTGTTTAAATAGCAACATTATTCCAGCTTAGGTACGAGTATGCAAACTGAGGGTGATGTAAAAATACTGATTACAGATTCTCAACCGGGACAATCCAAATATTATGGAGAAGTGAAAATCATTAGTGAATTTATTCTAACGCCTACCACAAGATTTTTCTGCGTAGCTTCATCAAGTGGTTGTGGAGTTCTTTTCGATTTAAGATGATTCTTAAAAATTATATCGCAAATCATTGATTCATCGATTATACAATCAATTTTATGCCATCTTAATCGATACCATATCGAGCTCAAATTTAGAAGTAAATAATCAGATTCCTAATGATTCTGCATTTATAAATATCTGACATCATGACAGTTGGAGAGTGCTTTTGCAACTGTATTGATACTTCGGAACGGTCGAAGTTAAATGTTCCTTCTCGATTTATATTTAAGTTTCCTTTCAAATTATGGGATTTCTCGAGGTCCTCAGGCATTTCATTGAGAGATGACCTTCTTCGTTCGTGCGGTAGTTAGGCTGCTTAAAATCAATGTTGAATCTGTCCAACAGCTCTAGGAAGCTGGTCGGTGATTCTATTACCCATTTCAAGGTCATCGATGTGAATGACAACGTGTGCAGGGGAAAAAATCAAACTATCACCATGACCCTGGCCATCTTGGCTGCAAGTTCCAAAAAATAATGCTTGATGAGCTCACGAAATTCTAATTTTGTAATTTTAGTTGAAATTCACGAGCTTGTCTGCCATCAATGGCTTACTCTATTAACAGAAGCAGTGTAGCCTTTAAATTTACAAAAATAATTGTTATCTAGGAAAATATAGTTTGGCCTTCTATGGTTCGCAAACGTTTCCTTACTATTTCCTACCTTTTAACTTAGTTGCTATACCCTACATTTCCTAATTCTCAGTAAGTTTCTCTATAAAAAGCATGACCTGCCACCCACCATCAAAATGTACGTCAGTCAAGTTAAGCAAGTTAAGCATAGCCGTCGTCTGCCCGCTTGGGCTAGGCGTGCGGTTATGCTGCCGCCTAAACCCAGAACCTGGATGCAGTTGGTCGAACGTTTTACATCCAGGTCGCACATAAATGGGCTAAATCAGCTTTTTTTGCCCACCATACGACTACGTATGCGGTGAGTAAATGGGGGGATTTACATTCCACTCCCAACTGATTGCCAATTTGCCCATAGACTTCTCTGGGCCTTAGCGATGATCTTTGCCTGCACGGTGCTCATCTATGTGAGTTATTTGCTTGCCGAGCGCTATCAACGCAAGCATTTTGAAACAATTGTAGATAATGCTTATTTGCCCATATATCACATACCATTTCCGGTGATTATCATCTGCAATAAGAATCGTTTGAATTGGTCTCGTCTAGCGGAAATGAGTCAGCGTTACAATATAAGTACAACCCAACGGAATCTCTTTGAGCGCATACTTACCGCCTATGATGCTCTAAGCTTTAGGCATTTTAATGTCTTCAATTCTTTGGAGTACGAAAATTTGGAGACACTGAATCATCTCAATTTTACGCAGATTGTCAGTGAAATGGCCTGGCGATGTGATGAACTGCTCGAGGATTGTGTTTGGCAAACCGAAAGGCGAAATTGTTGTGAACTATTTCGTCCTAGACGACTGCCTCAGGGTCAGTGTTTGGCCTTCAATGAGGTGGAACAGCGGCGTAGTATTGAAACTGGTAAAAATACAGGATTGTTGGTACATTTGCTTTTGAATAGGGATAAGCATGCGCCTGGAAATCGGGAGCCAAAGGGATTTGTGGTAAAATGGAAAATGGTCGTGTTCAGCAGAAGAACTTTCTCCCTGATCAATGATATATTTATTGGTAATTTACGTCGCCTACTTTTCCTCTTGTGCTTAATATGATATTAACATCAAATGTCAATTCAACAAGACCCCCTAAAAGTATGTTAAATATTAAGCTGATCAGTGATCAAGTGTCTCTGCTGAACGCGCCCAATGAACCGAATCTAAGTATCTTGATTACTGTGTTCGGACCCCCACAGCTTAATATTTTGGAACCTGATGTTTGGTTTGGCTTTCCTATGGAGATAGAACCTCAGATCCGCACTAACATAGCCATTAGTGCTGTCTATCATTACTATGATGAGAGCACCTTTAGTATACCCAGTGATCGACGAAATTGTGTCCTGGACTACGAACGGGATAGTGAACACTTTCAAACACTGCAGGGTGGAAAATACATGTTAGAGAACTGCCTTGCCGAGTGTCAGCAGAGATATTTGTTGCGTTATTGCAACTGTACCATGGATCTATTTTATCCACCATCGAATTATACGCCCTGCCAATTGAAGGATTTGCCCTGTCTGGCAGCTCATAATGATCGATTGCAAATTTATGAGCAAACGGGTGCCCACTCCTATGTGGAACAAACGGATAAACCGGGTCTAATTTGTGATTGTCTACATAATTGTCATTCGTTGAAATTGATAGCGGAATTACGTAAAAGTGTTTTGCAACCCTGGTTAATGGGTAATGCATCGGCGCATAATGGCATATTGCTTAATGTGTACTACAAGCGTCCTGGTATATTGGTTTATAAGACTAATTTGATCTACACTTGGCTGAATTTACTGGGTAGGCCTTTGGCTAATTATTTTTGATGAAACCGTTATTAATAATCTTTTATTGCAGTTTCCTTTGGTGGCATTTGTCAGCTTTGCCTGGGATGCTCTATTATCAGTCTCATTGAGGTGGTATATTTTGGTCTGGTTAATATACCGCACTTTTGCTGGAAACGATGGTGGAGAACATAAGAAATATCAGACAATTCTTTTAAATAATTTATCTGTTGTAAATGCGTAAGATGTTGGATATCATATCATAAATAAAATTTTCCTTAAAAGTACAAAATGGAATTATTTTTGACAGTTTCGAAATCTAAAAGCAGGGTGCAGCAACAGAATCCACAGTAATTAATTCCTGTCTGAATTTTTCAATTCGCTATAAAAAATTGTTTTGCACTAAGTTAAATGTTAAAGTTAAATCATATATGTATATTCTTAATCAGCATCAATAACCGAGAAGATCTAGCCTTGTCCGTTTCCGTCTGTCTGTATGAACATATAGATCTGAGAAGATCCCGATCCAAATCCTGAAATAGACAATGTTGAATAACTTCTTCAATTTTACAGATCTTCAGTTCTTCTTTTACGTTTAAATGCATATGCCCAATATTAATAATGTGTGAAATTTTCAGAAAGATCGGATAATAAACAGCGGAGATTAAAAATGTTAACTTTTTTCATATAATCGCTATAATAGCAAAGAGTCTGTTATACGAGAAAAATATCGCCAACGAGGCAACTTTGCGAACCTTTAATAAGACTTGAGACAACCACTTCACTTTAATTCACCGAATTTATTTCTTCTTTGCTATTCTACAAAATAAAAATCGCCGCATGAGAGCAGACATATCGAAAGTTTAAATATTTTTAACAGGTCGAGATGAGGAGTTGTCTTGTGCGGATCCGAGAGGGATTATTTGCTCCATCTCACAGATAGGTGATGGTCATCCACATAACAACTCCATACAATAAATGCTATAATTTAAATCAGAGGTCGAAGTTAACAGTCAACAATTGTTTCATTCTGATCTGCACATAGCAGAGACAGCAAAATGTTAGGCCCATCCAATTTTGCTCGGAGCAAAATCAGTTCTGTAACCGAGCACGCGCTCACTGTTCAGTGGCTCTGGGTTGAGCAAAAGCACTGATCTGCCTAAGAGAGTTCACTTAACAGGACCAGCGTTTTTTGAGCGATCCAAACGAATGAAGTGTCTCGTTTAAGTGTCTTTGTTTTTGTTGTTAAGCTGCGAGCACATTGATTGCAAGTAAGAGAGAGAAAGAGAGACCAAGTGTCATTTGTTATTTGTACACGAATAGATGTAATACTGTTTTGCAAGAAGATTCGGCAGACTGTGGAGCGCACACATACGCAAAAAATACTTTGGGCATCTGTTCTCGACAACGTGTGCTTTGTAATAACAGTTGCACAGACAAAACGATAAAACTGTTCTCTGCTCGAAGCGGTGATCGCTGAAAGAGTAAGAACGCAAAGTGTTTTTGGATTCCAGCTTTTAGAAGTGTTGAGTAAAGACTGTTTGCTTGCAGACACCCTAAAAGTATTGAGCGATTTTTGCGAGCAATGATTTAAATATAAGCTGAAAAGACCAAACATTGTTAATATTAACATTTTTTTTAATACTAACATTTTATGTTAATAATAACATTTGGTGTATATCGGTGTATATCGAAGTCGGACGGAGCGAAATTAAACTAATGCTTACATTTAACTTATTCACTTGGACATGAATTTTATTTGTGCTCTTTATATTGTTTTTCGCGCCGAATAAGTCGGGATTTACACGACGAAGCAAGCTTCAAGATGTTTTTGAAAAACCTCTTGCTTGTATGAAAGAGGCGTAGAGAGACAAGCCACCCACCACAACTCTTTCCCACAAACTTCATGAAGTTTGCTCCATCGTGTAAATCCCGAAATACAGACCGGACCATCTTGGACCGGACTACTACGTACCCTTCACTGTTATTCATTCACTTAAAAAAAAGAACTTTCGAGGATTGTAATAAAAGTACTGTGCTTGCCAAAAGCATTGTAGAACCTTTGGAAAGCTCTAGCTTTAAACTTTGTTATTGCTCAGAAAACTTTTAACTGTCTTTTTAATACTGCACCATGGCTTATTCAGCGAAATACAACAATTTTTTGGTAGTGAAAATTATAAACATGTTAAAAGTCCATTTCTATTCACTATTACACCCCACAGAAAAAGAATGAGTAAAAACAATGGACTTTTCCCTGAGTATCTGCTTCACAGGAATATTAATTGATTTGGTTTCGAATCGTATTCGTGCTTTTGAGCTTTATCAAAGCTTTTATTTAAAAGAACCATACATTGTTAAGCTTTAATAACAAACACCACTATCTTTCCTTTAATCGTTTTTTTTTCAGTTGAAAAACAATTGCATTTTTGTCTTCATGCGACACCTGAAGATGTAGACCTAAAAATTTAATTGTAGATGCAAAAAAAAAGACAGTCAGGCTCACTCCACCCTAATTAACACACTCGGGGTCTACACAGAAATCTCTAGAGCTTTTGACGACGGTTAGTTTGTAAATCACTCGAAAAATCCATCGGTGCAACAGAACTTCAAGAGATTTTAAATTCTTATTTTAAAGATTAGTTGGAATGTCTGTGAATCAGATTATGGTTTCTGGCCTCATTCCAGATGGCATAAATATTTATATAAATCTAAATAAGACAGCCTTTCAAAAGCATTCAGCTTTAAAATGATTCTAAAGTGCTTCTATTCATATGAACCATAGTGCCGAAATAAATTTGTATGCCATCTGCACGGAGGCCTTTCACTGCAATAATAGGGTTGCGTCTCTCGCAAACAATTTATATTTATATTCATATTTTATTTTCTTGTTTTACACGAGTTACCTAAATATTTAACGTATTTGATTTTGTAAATTAATATATTTAATAATTCAGTTTCAGTATAAATTCAAATAATTTTCTACAAAATAAAAATTAATTTATAAATATTTTTGCTACACTTGGCAACCTTAAATACATTTTTTGTGACAATGCTAAGCTGAGGGGGGGGGGGGGGGGGGGGGGGGGGGGGGGGGGGGGGGGGGGGGGGGGGGGGGGGGGGGTGTTGTGGGGGGGGGGGGGGGGGGGGGGGGGGGGGGGGGGGGGGGGGGGGGGGGGGGGGGGTGGGGGGGGGGGGGGGGGGGGGGGGGGCGGGGGGGGGGGGGGGGGGGGGGTGGAGTTTACAAATTCACTAAAGTCGGTTTGCGTATTGGCTTTGCTTGGTTTGGCAAAATCTTTTTAAAATATATGTACGACAGGTTTGAAACCAACCAATATAGTTTTCTGTTACACCAACGAATTGGAATTCGGTTGGAAGAGATTCCTGTGGCACCCCTGACAGAGAAAACTTTATGAAAATGGGTACAGCGGTTTAGTAGCCTGTAAGTAACAAACATACTTTAATATACTATACTATATTTTTTTTTGATATCAATTAATAAATTGTATTATTATTATTTATTATTATTGATTGTAATTCAAGTGCATGACTGATTAATGTCTAAATTTTGTTTTCTAAGCTAGGGATTGATGTATTAGTTCAGAACTTGAGCAAGAGCTTTTGATAAAACTTTACAAATCTATGAACTAAAGCTTGTATTATATGAAAGCTATCAAAGCTCAGCACAACAAAATATAGAATTAAGAACATAGAAAATGTAGTGTAGAATAAGGAACTTAGAACTGGTTATATACATTGGCATTTATAATATAAAACATAGAAAATGGAATTTAGAACACTAAAAACATGAAATATAGACAAACATAGAATATAGACTAACATAGAATACAGACAAACATAGAATATAGACTAACATGAAATAAAACGCTGTATTTGTGTGGGTGATAAAACATTTGAGGGCGCTTTTAATGAAACTGCTTTAACGAAAAATAAATAAAGGCAGTTAATCTGCTGTTTAATAACGAAAATAAGGAAAAATTTTTACAAATGTGGAATTTAACTAGAAGCAAAGTTAAACCAAAAGTTTAAATACCCTAACAGTTCCTTTACTATATTACTATATATAGTTCCTTTAATATAGTCACAGATTTTCCTAATTTTTATACAAACATTTTATCTTTGCCTAGAGCGTTGATAGTTAAATTTTTACAAATCTGTGAAATAAAGCTTAATTTAAATGAATGCAATTAAAGCTTAGCATATGAAAATATAGAACATGTAACATGGAAAATCTATTGAAAAATATGGAACTTACAACATTTTATATAGAACGTAGAAAATGAAACTAAGAACACTAAAACATAGAAATATAGAATATAGTCGAGCATTGAATTTGGACAAACATAGAGCACAGACAAAAATAAAATATAACACAATGTTTCTGTGTGAGATACAACCATTGTCTACTTGGGGGCGCTTTCAATGACTCTGCTTTAACGACAATAAAAATAAAATCAGTTAAACTGCAGTTTAAAATAGACAATTTTTAAAATATCGAATCTCACTTCTTTGCTTCTGGAGACCAATCCGCTCTTCGATTCTAAGGTCCAATATAAGAAAAGCCTAGATCATTGGCAATTTCGCTGATGTTCAGTCGACGGTTATTTTGATATAGCAACTCCAAGTTAGAGGAGGGTGCGGGCTAGGCTTTGTGGGTCTCTTGATGAAAACACCGTGCTTAATTCCTCGTGCCGAAAGGCACGAAAAGGCCGTAAGGTACGAAAAGTGTCAATGGCCGTGTTCAGCAGAAGAACTTGCTCCCTGATCAATGATATATTTTTTGGTTATTTAAGTAGCCTACTTTTCCTCTCGTTTTAATATGATATTTACATGGAGCTTTTCCAAACAAGACCCAAAAAGTATGCTAAATAATACGAGCAGTTTTGTTAAGCTGTTCCGTGATCAAGTGTCTCTGCTGAACGCGCCCAATATTTACAACAAGGCCGCAACTCGACTTAAACTCAAAATTACTTGCAATTAAGCACATTTTTAGTATCGAAATGTTTAGGAAGTATTTCCTTATTCACATATCTATTACTGGCTTCATTAGAAAGATAATGATCAAAATATAAAATTCAGGAAGAATCAAAATTATTTTTTTGACATTGTAAAACAACTAACGGGAACTACTCATAACAATGGTCGATACCAAAATGCCCATTTCAAATAACACAATTTTTTTAGTGTATTCAAAAACGTTCAAAAATGTACACAACATTTTTTTTTCAGTTATCGGCGTATATATATTTTTTGGTATTTTTCATAAGATACGTTCACATAAACTGTCATAACCTCTGAACCATTAATCCAATTTAGGTTTTCTTTCCTTCCAATGATAGATATAAGATGTCCCCAAACATTCTACATACATTATAATTTAATTGGACGTAACTATAGGTCTAACTATAGGTTTAATTTAATATTATTTTTTGGAGGTTATATTTATTTTTTTTTACTTAAATAAAATTTTTTTTTATAATTTGTTTTCGACTTAACATTTGATTTTATTTGATAATATTATTAGGGGATTCACGACAACTTGCTTATTTGATAACCTATTGAAAAATAATATTTATCTTCTCTGTCGTGAACACACTTTTGAGTAAATTTCTGGATTATTAAAACTCAATAAATCAGAGCCAACTATATTGAAAAATTTATGTTACGTAAATTTAAAAAAATACGAAAAGATAATGGCTTAAATTTGTGTTGCTTTTATGTAATTGCAATCGTTAAAAGGGGGGGGGGGGGGTTCTTAAAGAACAAAAAAAAAAAAAATTAATTATAGACCGACCTTACCGTAATTTGAAC
This sequence comes from Lordiphosa mommai, assembly GCA_018904225.1. Taxonomy (NCBI): domain Eukaryota; kingdom Metazoa; phylum Arthropoda; class Insecta; order Diptera; family Drosophilidae; genus Lordiphosa; species Lordiphosa mommai. Next base: position 136,341 of record JAEIFT010000249.1, on the reverse strand, counting down.
TCTGGTTTTGTTGACTTTCGGTCTCACACCTTAACCTCTACACCATTGTCACCAAGGTCGAAGTGTCAGCTTAGTGTGCTTTATAACATAGTGGCGCTTTATCATCAAAATACTACAATTCTGGCACCTAATAGGTACACACTGTTTGAAGTGTTTACCAACACTGAAATTGAATTTTAACCAGGCAACCACATGACCCAGCTCTAGGCTGGTGATGTCAGCTTATTTTTCGGTAGTACATTTTGTTGTTGGAGATTTCATTTTTTAACAGGTTATCTATTAAGCAAGTTGTCGTGAATCCCCTATATATTTTATAGGTACAATTTTTAGATTTTTGTGTGATATACGAAAATTTCGCTCAGTGAAATTAAATTGATATAGGTATTTTAACAACATGACTTGGGTCGCACCATCATTTGCATTGATTTATATGAATAATTCAAGCCACGCCAATATAGCCAAAACATACCTTTCCTATCAAACTCATCGTTGTATTCGCCACCCAAATACAGGCCAAACAGATGACTGGAAAACATACAAATTTTGAAATCAAAAATATACTTTTTTTTTTTTTAAATATGTACTTACCTATTTCTGCAATTATTATGCCACCATGGCCCAATAAATTCAATGGCACAATTACCATCTTCTTTATTATCATTATCCTTATCATATGTGGTAAATTTCATGCCCTCTTGAAATCTCAGCGAATCGCCCGCATCGCCAGTATAGCGGCCCAATTTTTGAATAGCATAAAATTCATGTTCACTTGCAATCAGAAATTCTTCGTATTTGGCATACCGAGTTTCTCCTTTAAAATCCTCCAAATGCACATACAATTCGTGGGTCTGTGCTTTGGTAATGGCATGCAATTTATCCAATCCAATAAAAAAGTCATCATATATATCGCCAAAGCCTTGCTGATATTCGTGCCAATTTAAAAAGAAATTTAATTTGTCATTTGTGCGACGTGCAATGACAATCCAGCCTGGACCGGCTATATGTGCATCGCATGCGACCGAAAAGGGATCTAAGCCAGGAACCTGAATTGTATAGATGCCATGTGCATTAACGAAATTTGGACAAGAGTTATAGCCCGCCACTAAAACAGTTGCAGTTGAGTTATTCAGTTTTCTAAATAAAATACAAACAATTGAATAGCATAACAAAAGCTCACAATGTTTAACTCATATTACCTTGGCAATTGGTGAGGATCATTTCTGATGTCCTTACCATAGCAAAAGTGACAACTTAGTATGAGGCATCCGAGTGCCATTACAATTGAAAGAGCTTTCATTCTGCTACAATATTTTTGGCAGACTGTGGTATTTTTACTCAGAGACTTTTGATTTTATAGAAAACAATTGTGTCTTGAAATCTTTGTTACTGATAACATTGTGCGTTGTTTTGTTTTATTGATAAGACCATCGCAGGAAATCTCTTCAAGTAGCAAGCAAACCTTATCATTGGAGTTGCTAAACAGATTTTCCAAGAAATGTTAACAAACTAATTCATATTTAAGCTCATATGTCATTAACACAATGAATTTACAGCATATCAGTTAAACACATTCGAAACTAATGAAGTGAATTAGTTTTGAATTAATTTATTGATGTCTCTAAATTAAGGAATCGAATTGAAACCGTTTACCGAAGAAACCAGAACTGATATTTTATATTTTTTGAACACTTTGAGAACCGATATTGTTGAAATCAAAAAAGTGATAGAGTAAAGATAGAGTAAACTTTTGCAAGTGTTGTAAAACTTCGGCACTGTAGAAGTTAGCTTTGCCTTCTCGTTTATTCTTATTTGCCTCGATAGATTTACGAAATATATGTGAAACGTATGAGGCGTATTAGCGTTGTTAAATTATTTCCAAAGTTGTATGTGTAGGACATTTCCCCTTCCGAATGATTTTTTTAGTTTAAAAATTACCTCATAAGCGTTATTTTCGGTACCTGCTTAAAATTAATTGTTTTTGAGTTAACATTAACATTTCCTGTTAATACCAACATTTTATGTTAATATAAACATTTTGTGAGTAAATTAGTTTTCTTAATCATTTTTCCCTGAGCCCTTGGGAAAAAAAGTGCGATTCTAAATTTAAATATGTCCGTGATTGAATTTGGACCGTTTTATTTTTTAAATTTGAAAACGGTTTTGTTCAGGGTAGCAAAGCGGAACCCGAATCGAAGCCGTGTTATCAATGAAACCTACTTAAACTCAAAACCGTTATTTAGAATTTTTTGAAAGCCGATATTCGAGAATCGATATTTCTGAAACCGAAAAAAAACCGAAACGTAGCTTTGGTTCGAAGTTTTTCTTTTTCAGTTTTATTGCTTTAATTAAAGTTTACTCCGCAGCCGTTTACAAAATTAAGAAAATGTACATTTTTAGTGGTCGATAAAGATCTCAAAACTGCATGCATAATATTCTATTAAAAATCGAAAGTTCTTCTAATCAAGTATAGTTTTTGATTTAAAATAATTTTTGAAATTTAACCACTACATACCGGTACATTCCGGTGTAACAAAACAAATACCAATGTACCAACACAAAATCGAACACCGAAAAAAAAAATAAAACCTAAACAGAACTTTTACCGAAACATAAGTTTCGGTACGTACTAGAACCGAAATTCGATTGAGTTTTATTCCTTAATTTTGATCTATTTTTTTAAACATGAGAGTAATCATAGAAAAATAATAATAATGTTACAGAATACATTTTAATCCAAGTACTTAATATCCATATTTTTATAATCTATTTCCGTTCACAGAAAAAAAAAATGATATGATCTGGGACTCAATATGACATTTTTTCATATCAAAAAAAAGCCGATAAGATGCAGATGAAATTGACCTGTTCAAAAATATCAAACTGATATTTTCGATCATATCAAAATGATATGTTTAAGATCAAAGTGGCATTTTTTTAATAAAAAAAACGAGAGCGTAAGTTAAAGTCGGCCCTGCTCGACTTCGATATACCCGTTACTCAGGATATAAACATGTCCTAATTGTGGAAGAAATAAGTTTCTTTCCAATTTGCGGGGGAGGCAACTCTACTATAGCTCATCTGATCAGGAAATGATGTATGGCTGATCGATAGGTAATAATTATTAAAATATATGTCTAGAGGGTTCAAACAATATATTTTCAAAATTGTGGGTGATATGAGGTATTTTTTAAATTGCGGGGGCGTGAACTTTTCTATCGTTCATCTGATCAGGAAACGATGTATGGCGGATCGATAGGTAGTGATGATTAAAATATATGTCTAGAGGGTTCGAATAATCTATTTTCAAAATTGAGGGAGATATGAGGTATTTTTCAAATTGCGGGGGCGGCAACTCTACTATCGTTCATCTGATCGAAAAATGATGTATGGCGGATCGATAGGTAATGAGGATTAAGATATATGTCTAGAAGGTTTGAACAGTCTATTTTCAAAATTATGGAAGATATGAGTTTTTTTTCAAATTGCGGGGGTGGCAACTCTACTATAGTTCATCTGATCGAAAAATGATGTATGGCGGATCGATAGGTAATGATGATTAAGATATATGTCTAGAAGGTTTGAACAGTCTATTTTCAAAATTGTGGGAGATATGAGGTTTTTTTCAAATTGCGGTGGCGGGAGGGGGCGTGGCAAAAATTTGAAACAAACTTGATCTGCCTGCAAACAATACAAGTCTACACTGAAAATTTGGTAGCTCTAGCTCTTATAGTCTCTGAGATCTAGGTGTTCATACGGACAGACGGACGGACGGACAGACGGACATGTCTATATCGACTCGGCTATTGGTGCTGATCAAGAATATATATACTTTATGGGGTCGGAAATGCTTCCTTCTGCCTGTTACATACATTTGCACGAACTTAGTATACCCTTTTTACTCTACGAGTAACGGGTATAAAAAATATTAGGAAATGGCTGGGCGCATATATTATTTATATAAGTTATATATTATACATATTCCCCGCTCAGAATTTTAATGAGTATGTAATATTAGCGCCATAGCCGTTTGGAAAGCAAAGAAATTTAAACATTTTTGTTAGTTAACAAACATTACCTTGTCTGGGGATCGAACCCGGGAACTCGCACTTTACACGAATGGAATGACGTCTCAACGCAGTGAGCCACCGCACACGCGTGCTGGCAAACGTCTAAGGGACTATTTATATTTTTTCTACGGTGCCTAAGTTTTCGATAATAAGCATTTTTTGTCTCTTTCCTTTTTCTCATTTTGTTTATTATCTTATCAATTTGATATTAGTACGAATTACGAATATTATTTATCATCAAAATGATATGAAAAAATTGATATTTGATAAAATATCATATTGATCAGCCAAGATTAAATTGATATTTGATCTTTTTTTTTCTGTGTTGTTCATAAGTAGCTCTTCAGTCAATAAAGTTCGAATTTTTTGAATTTGATAAACTGATGTTATTCTTTATTAACCGCCTACCCATAGGTTTATTTTTCTTTTATCACAAAAGCAGCAACATCATTGACGAATGTCTGACTGACAAGCGAAGCATCAAGTCTCATTGGCCTTAACCTATATCTAAGCTTATCAGTTTAATAACCCGTCGCACGAATGATACATTTTCTTGGAAAATGTTTTATTGTTATAATTTTGTTTTTGTTTTTTTTTCGATAACATGTTAGTATAAATCAGTTAAGTTACGGCAAAAATACTTATATTATTCGCTTGACAAGATAATTGTATTTGGCATCCATGGAATACTCTATCTGTGATAAAACAAAAATTGCCAAGTTGACCCGGATATTATTATAAAAAAATGTATGCTCTTCCGCACAATTGGAGCATACCGCATAGAGTCGAAACCATTTGGCAATTCACACAGACAGGACCCAAACACACGCCGAGCCCTTCCGAACAGATTAAAATATCCGTTTTATGTTACTGAGCAGCTTTTAAAAGAGCACAATCTCATTTTTAAAAAGGAAAGTCATTTTCTAGACAATTTTCAGACAATGGGACTGCAAGTAGTCAATGCCCATTAATTTTTCGATGACCTGTGATACTCTTCTTGACTTATTTTACATTGACGACGCACAGTGGCGCCCGTAGAACAAAGTAGGTTGCAAAAATCCAAAATTTCATAAGCGCCTATGAAATTTTCAATGAACCCATCTTATAGGAAATTGTTCAACGATTTTCAATATGCAACCCTTAATAAAATGCGAAGATACAACCCGTGAAAGTTGACCTTTTTTTTAGTTTAAAAAAAAACACAATTTTTAGGTAATTTGGTCCGCTTTCAGGTAGAATATCTCGAAAACTAGGTAATGAATGGTTATAATTTTTTTTTCTACCGAAAGTTGTATTCATTAAGTGTTTAAAAAAATGTACTGTTTGCTGATTGTTTCTCCAAATATATAGCTCTTTAAAAACTATCAATTTTTTCACTATTTTTTAACTTTGATGGAATACTAAAAATCCAAACTTTTGAGCATTTGTCATATTTTAAAAATACATTCTTTGATTATTTCTTTAAGTAATAAAAAATGTCCCAGCAGCCTTCCGCTGTCTATTCGACTGCTAGAGGTAAAATAGGTAAAAAACACATGGCAAAATGAGGGCCTCTTCAACATGTTGGCCCCATCTTCCGATCTACTTTTTCATCTCTGCGGCATATGAAGTCGCGAAAAGTGTTAGAATTCACTAGATTTAATTCAAAAATGGATAATTTATTAGATATACCTTGTCTTTTGAATACAAAATTTTATTGATAAAAATTTTTATTAAAAACTTATACAAAATTTAAGAAAAAATTCGAAAAAAATTTATTTTTTAATTTTTTTGAGTAATAATTTGAAAACATAGAAACATTAAAAAAAAAACAAAAGTAAATAAAGAATAATCTTTTTTGTTACCAAAAAGTTGATTTTTCACAAGTGCGAGCTAGCAAGATCTTACTGTATGATCAAGTCTCTGTACCAGCAATTTCAAGGTCATGACCGTTTTTCTTAACCTATGATTTTGATATTTATTATAATGAAGATTTATCACCTTTAGTGATTTTAAGAATAATTTTCAATAATAAAAATTGACAATTGGGCTAAGAGAATAGTTTAGGTTTGAATTCATCAAAGTCCAAGTGCATTGTCATCCACAAAAAACCTTTTGATACAAGTCTTTTGCCAAAATTACTTTTAAATAAAACGCCCATTCAACGTTATTTTTCCTGCTTTGCGTTGCTTTAAATTCTCTACCGGTTCAAGCAACTTAGCATAGAAAGACAACTGATAATCTGGAGAAGGCATCAAACCTTGCTAATGAGGAACTCAGGAGATTTGCTAGCTTTGGAGTTGCTGCACTTGTTGCTTATAGTTATGGAAACAATACTTACATGACCTTGAGCCGGCTTAATTCACTATCTATCACTATCACTGAATTTATAAAAATATAACAGAAAATCAGATAAGTTATGAAAAAAGACACTTTAATTCCACTTGACAAGATATTTGTATTTGTCTTTTTATATAAGAAACAAAGAAATTGTAATCAATTAATAATGATATGATGAACTCAAGTCAATTTGATAATACATTTGTGTATAAAAGGAAAGTAGTTTGGGTAAAATTATACTAGTACAAAAAATCGTGCTACAATGAAAGCTGTTTTTATTTATACGACTCTCGTATGTCTTATAATAAGTTGCCAGTTCTGCTATGGAAAAGACATTCGTTTAGATCCTAACTTGGACATAGAAACACAAAGGTAATAACTAAAATTAAAACTAAATCAAATGATCTTTTGTTGTACTCAAATTTTCGTTATAGGAAACTGAAAAATTCGATTGATATCAATGCTACTGCCTTAGCACCAGGATATATACCCTGTCCACAATATATAGGTGCAAACGGCATTTTTACAATTGAGGTGCCTGGCCTTGGACCCTTCCAGGCTTTCTGTGATGCTAACATTGCCGGTCCTGGTTGGATTGTCATCGCACGTCGCACAAATAACGAACGAAATTTCTTTTTGAAATGGCGTGAATACAAAGGAGGATTTGGTAATCTAACAAGTGATTTCTTTATTGGCTTGGATAAGCTGCATGGCATCACCAGAACCCAAACGCATGAATTGTACATTCACTTGGAGGATTACCAAGGACAAACACGCTATGCTCGTTACGACGAATTTTTAATTGAAAATGAAAATATGCTATATAAACTGACTAAAGTTAATGGCTTTTCGGGAGATGCAGGTGATGGAATGAAAAGTCATAAAGGCATGAAGTTCTCTACTTTTGATAACGATAATGATCTCTTAAAAGGAGAAAACTGTGCAGTATCCCGTATGGGCGCTTGGTGGTATAATGATTGCACCGATAGGTATACAGTCGCAACAGAATTTTGTTGTAAACATAGCTAATGAATTTTTCTTTACGATTTTAGCAATCTTTTTGGCCTGTATTTGGAAGGTGCTTATGAGACAGATTTAAATAGTAAAGGAATGCAATGGAAATTTTGGAAAGGTGTGTTCTATTCATATAAATCAATGCAAATGATGGTGCGACCCAGGACATGATGTTAGTGGAGTCATGACATTATATAAAAATAAATATAGATTGATTGAATATAAATGGGAAATTAAAGAAAAGTATAACTTCTAATCCACACATAACCTGATACACCTGACATCTATTCACTTTGACTTCTCTCGCCGTTGTGCGAAAAACAATAAGGTTTTAGAAAAGACTCGTCCTATACAGTGCATATCCTGATCGAGCTATGCAGGGAATAACGATTAAACCTACCACTCGGATTTTTTCTGGGTGGTAATAATTTTTTTGGGGTACGTATTTTCAGGGATTTCCCGAAACATGACTAATTCACGGTCAAACAATTTTTTGAAAATTTAAGATTTAAAAATATTTAATTATTTATAATTGCTTGATACAAAAAACCATTTGTAAAAAAAAATATGGAAAAAATCAGTGAAATTGCATCCGATCCCAAACTTCTTAGTTACTAACACTTTAAAATTATTCCAATTTTTTTTGTCAACTAAATCGCAAAAATTTGAACACAAAAATTAATTGCCCTGAAAATGTATCTTTTTTCCTTCATTTTTTTTCTCAAAATGTCGTCTTGTATCTAGAAACTTACTGTATAAAGCTGCAAATAAGCACTCAATAGTTTCGGACCTATGAATATTTTTCTCATTTATTTAAATTAATTGGAGAGTGATTTTTCGGAAACTGCCATTTTTGCTAACGTAAATATATTTTTTGTAGACTATTATGTGTTTTAATTGTTAAAATATATTCATGCACGTTAAAATTCCAGTTCCCAAATAATCACACTTTCAAATAAATAATAAATGAATTTTTTATAGAATAACCAATATACTTTATAGGGTCGGATATGCATACAAACATTTGCACAGACTTATTATGACTTATTATTTCCTAGACCCCTCGGTGCAGATTATACAAATCAATTCGTTCTTGAATTTTAAATAATTTTGTACTAAAATCTATCTCAATTTTGGTTTTATATGCGACGGGAGCGAAGGGAAGTAATTTAACGCAGAGCGCACGCAATTTAGTAGCAAAGTATCGCGTTCAAAACTCTCCGATAAAGAAATTCTGTAAGAAAATGAAATTCAATATTAAGTAAAGTATTTTCCATCATACTTTTGACATCGAAAATTCTTGGTCCGAGTATAAAGTTCTGTATTTTTCTCCGAGTGTACTTTAGCACCAGAAAGAAAGGCTGTTTGGTATTGAATTGTCACTGAGAATGAAAAGTAGGTGCATTAAGGCGACCCGAAGCGAAAAAGGTCCATGGGGTACAACCGGACTGCCTGTAACATCAGTGGGGTGGGTAGTATGTCGTTGTCCACTCTGAGCTGCTCCCAACCAACAACTCTGAGCAAGTCGATAAGAAAGACATGACTAACTTCAACGGTTTCCCTCTATTTCGGGACCTAGGAATAAAACTGCATCATTACAATTTATTTTTAAAGTTTCTTTAAATTCCAAAAAAATTTATTATTTTTATTTTATAAAATTAATTACAATACATTATAATAAAATAAAAAAATATCATAATTAATTATAAAGAAAGAGCGCTAGCGTCCTGGCCTTCGGCTCTCAAAAAAAAAAAAAAAAAAAAAAAAAAATTTATATTATTCTCTTAAAATTGAAATAAATAGATTAAAAAGTCCCATCCTTAAAACTCAGAACCGTATCCGTTATTATTTATTTTTTGGGAACCGGTATTTCGGAACCTTTTTTTTGGAACCGAAATTACCGAAAAAACCCGAAACATTGTACCATTTAATTTTTTCGAAATATTTTTGCTTCTTACTTTTAATCTACTAAACCGATTGAAAAATGTTCTTTGACTAGATTATTGGGAATTGCATAACCTTTTGATTAATCCCTTGCTTGACTTTATCTAAAGAGATATGGCTTGACTTTATCTAAAGATTGTAACTCGAGATATGGCTTAAACGGTATGGGTACCTACCGAAAAACTTAAAAAAAATTCTAACTCGAAAACGTATCCATACAAAATTTTTTGAAATTCATTTTTGAGTTCAGCATTCCAAAATACATCATTAAAAAATAATGGCTTCAATGGGTCTTTTTCGCTGTAAACTAGTGTTATCTATCAGAAAAATAAAAAAGAGTTGTAATACTGTTTGTCATTAGAATCTGCCCTGGACTCTTTATATTTGGTTTATTAATCAAGTTCACATATAATAATCAAAATTATTTATATAAATTAATTGGAATTGGAACACTTTGGTCGCACCATCATTTGCATTGTCTTAAATGAATACGATTCACCATGCCAACCATGCCACATCATGCCTTTCCAGTTTACACTTTTATCGATCTCTTCACCCAAATACAGACCAAAAAGATTGCTAAAAATTTAAATATTGTAAAATTATATCAAAACTTGTTTTCCAATTTCAATAATTACCTATAAGTACAATCAACATGCCACCAGGGACCAGCATATTGGACAGCACAGTTCTTATCCCATTGATCATTATCTCTATCAAACGTGGAGAAATTCTTGTTTCGATTAATACTCAACGAGTCACCCGCATCTCCAGTAAATTTGCCCAATCTTGTCATGGCATACCATTTGTTCTCACTTTCAATGAAAAAATCATCGTAATGTGCATAGCGTGTCTCTCCTTCAAAATCCTCTAGATGTATGTACAATGCATGTGGCTGAGTTTTGGTAATGGCATGCAGTTTATCGAGACCTAAAAAGAAATCGCCGGTCAAATCCCCAAATCCTTGTTTATACTGCTGCCAATTTAAATAGAAATTTAGTTTATCATTTGTGCGTCTTGCTATCACAATCCAACCGGGTCCGGCTATCTCTGCATCACAAAATACGGGAAAAGGATTTGAAAATCCCGAAGCCTGTATCGTATAAATGCCTTGAGAGCCTAAAATTGTTGGACAGGTGGTATAACTCGTTAGTAGGCCAGTGGCATTGGTTTCTATTAAATTTCGCACTATGTCAGCAGCATTTAATGATTGAAGTTCGAGATGATGATCCTTTATATGGGCCTCAGCCAAGGCATAGAGGCTATCCAGTTCTTGTCTTAATCTTTAAAAAAAGAAAAAAAAACTTCTTACTAATTTCTGTTGAATCTTTTGCTATAACTTACCTTTGAGATTCTCCATTTGAATTGCTTTCAATATTCACATTACTATTTTCCTGTAATTTTATCGGCATAGAATTTTTTTATATATAGCCAAAATATTATTCGTACCAATTCCAATTGCTTAGCTAGGCCGCCACCTGCAGTACCTAGATACAGAAGTGTCGTATAAAACCAGAAAGTTATCATTGTAACGTTTCACTAAAGCGATTTTCGTAAGCGACGCTACCTTTTATACCCAACTGTAACACAGGTTAACAAGTTATTTGCGTATAAGTGATAAAAAAATCTTTTAACAGCAAACAAATAAAATCAAATATCTTAAAAGCTGTGTTAAAACTTGTGGCGAATTTCTTGAAATACATTTTTAATTTATGTAATCCAACCTTAGAATGTAAATTTTGTTATACTGTGTATTCAGTTAGTATTACAATCTGGTGGCAAAACGCTTTATTTATTTATACCATTTGCTTTATCTTTTATTACACTTCTAGTTAACTCTACTCTGACCATATTGAACCAAATACGGTTCGATATGCATATTAAAATGAGATGATAACCATATTAACTAGATAACGTAAACAAAAAAATCTGTTGTTAAGTACCTTTTATAAGGTTATATTTACAAATAAGCTTAAACAATTAATGAGAGAACAAAATGTGCTAAGTGAAAGAATGTCTTGTCTGTAGCTCTTATCTTTTTCCATGTTGGTTGTAAGTAGGTATCTCCCGTTTAGTTCACCCCTTTTATAGTGCATGTAAAGCTTTAAAGGACGGCTGGGCAGGAAAATAGGTCTAAGCAAGAAAAACTCCTTTATTTTTCATGATTGCGCTTCGAAATATCGGGTAAGTATATCCTATTTCTGCTATGGGACTTATCGGTCGGAAAATCGGTCTTAGTAAAAAATACTCTTTTTCTTCCATTAAATCGCTCTTAACTTCAATTATAATTCTTATAATGTGCTTTTAAAGTTTCAAATTTGTTTTGGTACTTCAGCAATATGTAAAATAATAATATACAAACGAATGACGATAGGCCTTGAACCAACCCCCGCCATTCTTGCGCAAAGTTCAGAATTACTTCACACCAAAATTCATACTAATCGGCTCAAAAATAACGTTTTCCAACCTTAGGAGTGAATTTTCCGCATTTTTTCGAATACTTTATTTACAAACCGAATTTTAAGTCTATAGGGTATAATAAACATTTTTCAGAAGTTTTTCACCCCCTGGGGATGATATTTACCAACACATTAACTTAACACATTTGGAAGCTTCTTTGAGAGTTTCAGCATTCTATCTTTTACCGTTTAGGCTTAACGTAAATTGTCAATTAGTCAGTTTGGATAATCTGTTTTATACATATATAAGAGATATTGTATTTAAAAAATTTAAAATTTATTTAAAATGGAAATGGTATAATATTACAAAATTTAAATTATTTCAAGATCTCTACAAATTAATGGATCATTCTAAGCCTTTTTTATTTTTGGACGAACAATTTCGCTTCTGTCCACGCATCTAGTGGTATCCCTACACTCAGAAAAAAATCTACTATTAGGAAATTATCTATTATCTATTCTTATATATATCTTTATAGATATCTCTAGCGATTTGGATAGATTTAAACCCATACTATAAGACTACGGTGCAATATAGCTCATAATACGCTGGTAAAATACTCAAAGGAATATATCAGCTCTAAAACACACAAAAACAGATTGAAACATAAAATCTACATTACATACATCGAAATATTAAAACAGAGTTTTTTTGGGGAGAAATTTCAAAAAGACCAGAAAATTGTTACATTTAATAAGTGGGTTTTTATTAACCAAAGAAAAGTTTTTCCGCTTTTATATAAAAGAGAATATAATTCTGGATATTCTTTAAGGGCGAATTTCTAAAATGTACGATTTTTTTTTGAGTGTATATATTGCTATTTTACCAGTTCAAATTTATATTTGAAATAATCATAAATCAAAAACATAAATAATAAGAACCCGAAACAAGACCGGTATTACTGTTTTGGTATGGTTCCGGGTTTTTCGGTTCCTATTATAACGGTTAACGGTTTTCGGTTCTCAAAAAATTTTAATATTGGTTCCGGTTTCGATACCGGTACCTGTCTTCAAACGGTTTTTTTTGGTTAACGGTTCCGGTTACGGTATTATTCCCTGTTTTGTAGGAAAGAAGTGGCGGGGGGCAGTCAAAGCTGCTAAAACTTCATGACCTCTGGCTTTTTGTATTTTTTGTTTTTCGAAAATTCGCCTTTGCTTGTTTCCGATTGATCTAAAGCAGGGCTGATTGACTAGTTGAAATAGAAGTTCACGTAGCATACTGCATCATGGTTGAAGAACATGCAAGTGCTATTAAAAAAATCGAAAAGAGCTTCATGAAACGAACTTTATTCTTGAGAACTTTTTATTTGCTGGATAAAGTTTAGAATGATTAATTGAACTATTTTTAAAGGCTTTAAAAGTCTACTCACATAATTTTTAAACTAACCTAATATTATTTAGGGTATTCACGACAACTTGGTTATAATATAACCTGTTGAAAAATTATATCTCCAACAACAAAATGTACTACCGAAAAGTAAGCTGACATCACCAGCCTAAAGCTGGGTCATGTGGTTACCTAGTAAAACTTAATTTTCAGTGTTGATAAACACTTCCAACAGTGCTACCCATTAGGTGTCGGAATTTTAAAAATTTGTTGATAAAGCGCCAATGTTTTATGAAGCACACTAAGCTGGGACTTGGTGGCAATGGTGTAGAGGTTAAGGTGTGAGACTGAATGTCAACAAGACCTAAGTTCAAATTACGGTAAGGTCGGTCTATAAATAATTTCTTTTTTGTGTTCTACAAGAACCTTTTGAACATTCCAATTACATAAATGCAATCTCATATTATTTTAGGCCATTTTCTTTATTTATATTTCTAAAATATCTATTTGAAAATTTTCCAATATAGTTGGCTCTGATTTACTGAGTTTTAATAATAAAGATATTTACAAACAAGTGTGTTCACGACAGATGAAGATAAAGTTTAATTTTTCAACAGGTTATCAAATAAGCAAGTTGTCGTAAATACCCTGATTATTTTATATCAAAAGTAAACTGTAATTAAAACAAGTAAGAGGGGAAAAACGCTGTACCCTAGATTTTGTGTGTTTTCATACGAATATTTATAAACACACACACACAGGCTGCCGACTTTGCTTTCATCTTAATAAACACAGCACCTCTAAGCAATGGTAATTAATAATTATTTTGTTTTAGGTGGCAAAAGTTGAAATGCTAAATCTAATCTACAACTTCACTTTAAGTATATATACAATCAGCTTGTACACATTTCATACCCAGCCATCATCCCCGAACATTTCCGTAAAATTATAATTTGGCTTTTTCAGCTCAAAGACATATTTTCATTTCAGTTTTTTAGTGGGTTTTTTAACGGTTTATTGACTGGCCGCGGGCGGCGACTTAACTGCTTGGCAATGTCGCGTTCAACGCTAACAAGCGCCTTCCGAACGAAGTTCGCATCCGTGGAGGGATGGAGGTTTGGACGTCTGCAGCTGCTGCTGCTGCTGCGGTGGGTTTGTTCGCCATGTCGAAATTACGCTCATAAACGTGACTTGACATAATAATCTCTGACTGGAGCTCTCTGACTGCGCCCGCTGGCTTTGTCTTTAGCACTTTGTCGTTTTTGGCCCTTTGCCTTCGCGCCTTCGCCTTAGATTTTTATACAGTTTGGGCCACATCCTAAGGTGGCGTTAATTTTTCGCTGCTTTTCCTTTAATTTTTTGTTGTTGTTGTGCGGTCAATTTAAGTTTGGTTTTTTTTTTCTTTTGTTTCCATCTTTTTTTGTTTTTTTTTTTGTTTGGGGTCAGCAGCCGCTTGGCGAATATTGCAAAAATTTCATTAGTTTTACAAACAAGCAAACAAACAGACCAAGAAACAAATATTTGCGCTTGAATTTTTTAGCAGTTTAGTGGCAGTTGTTGTTCTGGTTTCTTGCTATTGTTGCTGTTTGGTGAGTTTTTATCTCGAAACAGCTGCGCCAGCTGGGGTTATGACCAGGTTCAGGTGAAACCTACGGACCTCGGGGAATCTCACGCAAGTAAACAAAATAAAAAAGGGAAATATACTAAAAGGAGAGGAACACGAACCGAGGATACTCTTAAATGAAGGCTACCCTGTATCCATTACGGTTCAAATGGGTATAATAAAGTTGTGTAAATGTATGTAACAGGCACCTAGTGACCTAAAATATATTAACTTAAGCATAATATATATTTATTCTGAAATCGGTTAAAAAACACGGAAGTTATGGAAGTAAAATGCTTTCAGCATGTTGATTGGCAGCAGGGGAACCAGCGTCGCAACTGCGACGTCGGCAACTTAAAACATATTATTAAATCAAGTGTACAGGTTATGTCGTATTTAGGGCAATCGACAGCATTTTTTTGCATTTTTCAACCCGCCTAGGTACTAAATGAAGCACCGATACTACTCTTTTTTTTTTGCGGTAATACCATTAAAAACATTGTCCAAGTTTTTTAAGATCATTTTTTTAACCGAAACTTTTTTAAAACTTAATTTCGGGAGGTAATGTATTTTAAAGAAGGCTCGTCTTATGACCTGGTATAAGAATGCAAAGGAACCTGAACCGATTAGGGATATACAATATTTCGTTCATTTTTTCCAGCTTTCATACCCAACGATAACACAAACACCCTCACCCAGAGCATATGCCCTCTCTTTTGTAAATCATAGCATAAATGGCGCGTGCGCTTCTTTCAAATTGCTTTAGCCATTTAATTGAAAACTGCAATCCGAATGCAACAAAAAAGTAGCAACTGGAATTTTAAACTGTGCATATTTGCTGCATTTTATCATTTTTTGAGGTCCTCGCTAATTTGCTAGTATAAAATGCATGGCGGAAATTCGCTCATGTGTGCTCTATGTGTATGTGTGTGTGTGATGCTTTCTCATGACTTCACAATAACTAAACAGAGCAACTGCGACCCGTTTTCTGGTAATTAGGTGGTCTGGCTGCTGCTGCTGCCGCTGTTGTCCTTTGCCCCCGCGGCTAAAGACAACAGTCGCTTGGTCAGCATTGGTCGCCGTCTCCTATAATTTTTATTTTTTTTGTTTTCCTACACTTTTTGTTGAATGTAGGTGAACGATAAGGCATATAAGAGAAATGGTGCAGTTTGTTAAACAGGCGATTAGATTGGAGTCATTGGTAAGATAACAATAAAAGGGAAATAAGAGATCTATATATATGTGAGTCATTCATTTGGGGTGAATCACTTGGAGTTCATAGACTCAAGTATCAAATTAATGAATGAGATAGTAAGGCTTATCATTTTTGGAAATCGTGAATGAATCAAAAACGTAAAAAAAATATAGAAATCTATAAGGAATTAAATCAGAAATGATACCAATCAAATGATTAAATGATTTTAAAAGTTTGATATAAATCAAATGAAAAAATCTTTAATGATTTAAATAAAAGATTGATCTCTTTAAAGATGTACGTAAAATGAAATGTAATGAATATGTTAGTATTAAAAACAATATTGTTATATGTTATAATTTCTTTCGAAAATTATGTTTAATATTTTTTATGTTTATTGTAATACGCTATTTTAAAAAAATTACTAAATTATTATAATTATTATTATTATTATTATAATAAAATGAATTAAATCAAATTGACCGTGTTCAGCAGAAGAAATTGCTTCCTGATCAATGTTATATTTCATGGTAATTCACGTATCCTCATTTTCCTCTTGTGTTTTATATAATATTTTCATAAAGCTTTTCCAAAATTCAATTTAACAAGACCCCCTAAAAGTATGCTAAATATTAAAAGCAGTTTTATTAAGTTGATCAGTGATCAAGTGTCTCTGCTAAACGCGCCCATTATTTACAATCTGATTGCTCCAAAATGATTTAAAAATCAGCATAAAGCAATCTTTAAAGATTGCATTCAGATTACCATCTTTATGATTTAAAGCTCAATTGAATCAATCAAGATGAAAATAAATTATCAAGATTTAAAATCAAAATTGATTTAAATTTTGTACAGCTCTGCTACTAACAGAGTGGAGTCGGTTGAGTATGACTACGAAAAGATACCATGGGTGGGACCAAATTGCATTTTAATAAAAACAACTTGCAAACGAATGCATTTCTATTATTAGGTAATTAACAAAATGGCATCAAGTGCTAAATATAATGATATAATATATAAATATAATATAATATAATAAAATTGAGATACAGACAAAGCTACACACATAAAAATAAATCAAGTATTTGAACTCAGTATCCCCACACTTGCTTGTCAACTGAGACTAAAATTACTGCGACTCGAACTCAGGGCCTCGAGAACTGAAGACGAACTGCGAGCAGCTTTACGCAGGCGACCACCAACACACACGCATGACGCGGTGGCGAATAAAAGATAAAAGAACGAAGTCGTATGTTAAGCTCAGAGTGAAGATAGTAAGAACGTTGCCTTTAAATGCCGTGAGATTGAGTCCACATCCAAGCCAAGCTTTCTCATCATTTGTTGTTTTGATTTATTTTTAACATTGTTAAACAAATTTTATATTATTTTATTTAAGTTTGATTATACTCATTCTTAGGGCCATTTTCTAATGTTTCATTTTTGTAAATCCCGGTGCTTATTCAGAAAATATGTGTAGCCTATTTTTTGGCCGCGGTTATAATCAAACGTGGGCCGTCGTAGACTCAAACAAAGATATATCAAAAGCGTCCTTAAAGTACGCATCCTATATTTTCTTAATAAGCACTTGGATTTACTAAAAGTGAACATTAGCAAATATCCCTTCGTTTGTTTTATAATTCTTTTAAGATTGTTTGCACTCATATTAAGTAAAACGTACTTAAATCAAGAACATTTTTAAGGTTGCGATTTCTAAATTCGTTTATACTTCATTTTAGTACAACTTTTTTCCCCCTGAGTTGTTGTTCTTTATCAAACATATTATCTTAAAATTGATTTGAGAATTAATTCTTCGGTATTTATTTCAGGAACTGAAATGACATCAATTTTTCGAAAAGTTGAGATCAGCTACTTCGAAGAATAAATTGAACAGAATTTACTACTTCACATGACACGCGCTATTTAGTTAAGCCCTATAGGGACCTGCGAAGTTGTGTAAAATTTATGAAAAGAGAAAGCAGAAGTAATGATACCTTCACTCTTTACATTGTGCCCATACGGATCTGAGAAGTACAGTTGTGCTAAACAGCACATGAATGGAACCTATTTTAAGCCTGTGGATTAGATTTTACTTTGAGCAGCTGAGGAAATATTGTTGCTAAATTTAAGACGAGAAGGTATATTTAACCTCGTTTGTGTGGAAGTTTTGGTACAATCGTAAATGCTCGTTTTAACAAGGTTTTGAATAACTTAATAAAAATAGCAAAAATCTACAAATTTGACTAAATCATACTCTGATTTAAGTGCACAAAAGAAATATAAATAGTCGTTGCAAAGTTTGAATATGCGAAATGGATTGTATTGAATTGGTATGTATCATATTAACACAGTTTTTATAGCGTTTTTATTAAAACAACAGCAATCGAGTAGAGTGATCAACGCACTGGAAATTAAAAAATAAAACGAAATTCAAGATTTGGTGTAATTTCTTTATAAATCTTGCCACACTAGACTTACGTTCCACCTTGACGTAATATATGCTAAAGTAAGCTACATTACTAACTTCGCAGGTCCGTATATCAAACGGTGACAAATAAAATTTTTGCGTGCACTGAGAGCGTAGTCACAAAGAAGAGGGAGAGAGAGAGAGTTCAACAAAACGAAAATTAAACAAAGCCAATATTCCGCAAAATAGCTGTCGCAAAGAACACATGGTCTAAATTAAAGATGGGCTCTGGACAGAAAATTCGATCCCGTCCCGATGCCGACCTTAGTCTATCCCGACCCTTCCTAATCCCGAACCCAAATCTTAAATTCAGTCCCGTCCCGATCCCGACCGTAGATTGTCCCGACCCGTCCCAATCCAGACCACAAATTTTAAATTCAATCCCGTCCCGTACCGATCTCGAAGATTTTTAAGGAATCCAGTCCCGACTCGAGTTATTTAAATTTAAAACAGTTTATATATCCTTGTAGAGGGTATTAAAAAATTGTCCTGATGTTTGTAACGCATAGAAGAAAGCATAGATCAGCGTGACCAGCTGCTTTGCTAAAGCCATGTCCGTCTGCGGTTTCAATGATATCTCCTCACACAGATTTAAAGCTATCTTGATGAAACTAGGCACAACGGCTTCTTTCCTGCCTCATTTGTCGGATCCAGCCGAATGCAACCGCTTGATCAATGATTTAGATGGGATAACTATTAAACCACTGTATCGATTTTACTGTTGATTAAGAAGACCAGAATGCGAATATATCATTAAGATAAGTCGAATTTAGAGTAGTTGGTCGCGTAGTTATCTGTCTACCCGTCTTTCCCCCCTTGTCTCCACATGCTAGAAGAGCACACAAAAACGTTTCTTGCATAATTTTCGTGTTTTTTGTCCGATCTTTTTGCGATTTTTAAAAGAGATCAAAATATGGACATTTCGTTGTATATGTAAAACTGATAAACAGAATTTGGAACTTAAAATTTAAAAAAAAAGTTACTTACACTGGTCTACAAAAATAGAGTGAACCATTTTTTTTTTTTTTGACAAGTCAGAGTCATTTGTTAGTCTCAGCTTACCTTCTTGAATTTTTATACACTTGAAAAGTGTATATTAATTTTGCCCAGAAGTTTGTAACGCATAGAAATATTCATTTCCGACCCCATAAACTATATATATTCTTGATCAGGACGACGAGCCGAGTTCAATTCCGTCTGTCCGTCCGTCCGTCTGTCCGTCTGTCTGTCCGTCTGTCTGTCTGTTTCTACGCGAACTAGTCCCTCAGTTTTAAAGCTATCGAGCTGAAATTTTACTGCACGCAACTAATATGTCGGAACCGGCCGGATCAGATGACTATATCATATAGCTGCCATAGGAACGATCGGTCCAAGAACTAGTTCTAGTGAGAAAAACTTTTTTGTTTTCCATCGTAGCGTCACTAATCTTGGTAAATGTTAGTTTCATATGTTTCCACATAATTCTGGAAAAATGTATCAAAATCGGATGACTATAGCATATAGCTGCCATAGAAACAGTCGGTTAAAAAACTAGTTCTAGTGAGAAAAACTTTTTTGTTTTTCATCGTAGCGTCACTAAACTTGGTATATGTTAGTTTTATATGCTTTCATATAATACAGGAAAAATTTATCAAAATCGGTGGACTGTATTATATAGCTCCCATAGAAAAGATCGGTCAAAAAACTACTTCTAGTGGGAAAAACTTTTTTATTTTCCATTGTAGCTACACCAATCTTGGTATATATTAGTTTTATATGCGTCAACACAATTCTGGAAGATTTTATCAAAATCAGATGACTATAGCATATAGCTGCCATAGGACCGATCGGTCGAAAAATGTGTTTTACTAAGAAAAGTTTTTTTTAGGGTATCAAATTTTTATTATCAATGATTTAAAAATTTTAAATATCTTATATCTATATCCTATATATATTTTACCGGTTAAATCAGTTGGAGTAAAGATTTTCAAGTGTATTAAAACTTCGGCACAGTCGAAGTTAGCTTTGCCTTCTCGTTTTAAACCACAACTGAACAAATTAAGCACACTGTATTATTTTTAATAAAAAACCTTTAACATTGTACAGTATTTCCACAGTTCTATTGGCTGGTCAAACTCACAAATTTTGCCCCTTATCACCTGGACTCATAAATTATTGCAAAGAAGGTTACTTTGTAATCAGCAAATTAACTTTATCGCCGACAGCACTTTATATATATACATACATATAAATGTGTGTGTGTGGGTGGGAAAATATGGGCAAGCTCTGGCCTGCCCTGCCTCAATATGAAAAGTAAACAAGGAAAAGGTTAATAAATTTCTTTTCCTTTTTTGTTGTTGTTTAAAAAAAATTGTCGCCCTTACTGATCAGTCATTAAAATCAGGCAGGCAGGCAGGCAGCTGCCAGGCAGGCAGACATTTTCCGTTAGATAATCGAAAAATTTGAATGTTTGTCAAATTACTCATACGCCCCCCTTGGCTGGGTGAAATTTGCGGCCCGTCGTGGTTTTGCATGCGGAGAGACCCGCAGTTCGGTAACCGACACATGCGGTAATTTACCTAATTTTCAACGCCCCGCTCATTGATTGGATTTCACAGAGCTCGTGCCGCTGCTCTGCTGTGCTCTGCATCTCCTGTCCTGCTTTCCGCGAGTTAATCGAATGTGCCTTTTATGTTGACGCATTTTAATATCAAACACAGCCCCATCCCCGCTCAGTGTTTGTTTTTGATTTTTTGTTTCGTTGTCTTTTGATCCGCTAATTTCTGGCCATAATGTACATTTTTTTTTTTCGGTTGTGGTTGAAACGATATAAAAACCTGACGTTAGCCAAACAACCATTTTGTGAGTGAGTGTGTGTGTTTCGCCCGCAAAATGTTCATTATGCATTTTGAGAGCTGAGGTTTACAATTTGTTTGTTTGGCATCAAATTTTGTGTTAGTTGCAAGCGAAAGTTGCTTTTGAGAAAGGGATAATTTATGTCAAATAAGTCTGAGGTGCGGTAAAATTTCAAATTGTTTATGAAATGTAAAAGACAGTTGATTAAACTGATATCTATTAATGGGATATTAAGAAACATTCTTTAAAAAAAATTCACATTTTTCAATATAAAAATGTTAAGCATTTCTTAAATAAATCTTTGTTAATAGATAATTTGATGAACTATAGTTCATTTTCTGAAATATAGTTTATATTTTGTTTTTTTTATTTAATTGGCTGTGAATTGGCTAACGAACGTCGCCTCTGCCGATTGTGCTTAGTGCTGCAAAAAAAACCACCCCCCAATTTTTGTCGAAAATGAGCTAAAGTTAAAAAACGATCTATAGTTTAAAAATCAAACTATAGTTCTAAATAGAATAGTTAATCAAAAAATGAACTAATTAACAAGGTCATTAAATTGAACTAGATTCTCCAACTCTAGTAGTTGGATATTTTATTAAAACCTGTCGAATAAATAGACCCGACGGTTCAGTTTGGTTCTAAACCGGTTTGATGGAATAAAGTGTTAACATTTTCAATATACTGAAGATTACCCATTGTGAGGATCATATGTTTCAGCAACATATTTTTTTTACAAGCAGTTTTTGTTTGAAGTTTCTGATTTTTGTCAACGAAAATTTAAAACAAGTAAGAAAGTCGGTCAAGCCCGACTGTAATATACTCTGTACCTGTTTGTATATAACTAATAACTTTAAAGTGTTGGGTCACACAAACTGTGCAAGTGCTGCCCATCACGATTACGGGCAGTGCTGCCCAGCGTAATTATTTGATTTGCTTATAACTCGAATATCGTTCATCTGATCTGGAAACGGTGTATGGTGGATCGATAAGTAATGATGAGTAGAATATATACAGGGTTGCCCATATTCGACGGACCCATCTGGCAACGCCATAACTTTTGACAGAGATGTCAGATCGCTTAATGACATACTGCGTTTGAAGCGTCAGTCCAAGCAGATTTTTACCATGGAACAATACACGCCACGCGAGCGCTCTGAAATAGTTGAAATTTACATTCAACAGAACAAGTCAATTGTAAAAACTCAACGTGCTTTTAAAAAATTAAAAAATGTGAAAATTGCGCCTTCTAAGAACACCATTAAGCGTTTATTCGAAAAATTTTCGACTGGTGAGGCTCTTTCTAATCCGAAGAGGCCAAATAAAAGTCGACCAAGGCGATCGGCCGAGAATATCGCTGCCGTACGAGCCAGTGTTGAGAGGTCCCCAAGAACATCCCAAAAACGCCGTTCTCAGCAGTTGGGCATGGCTCGGTCCACTTTACAACGGATTATTCGCGTTGATTTGCATTTGTTCCCGTACAAAATTCAATTGACGCAAAGATTGTTGCCTGCGGACAAGCCTC
Organism: Lordiphosa mommai; assembly: GCA_018904225.1. Taxonomy (NCBI): domain Eukaryota; kingdom Metazoa; phylum Arthropoda; class Insecta; order Diptera; family Drosophilidae; genus Lordiphosa; species Lordiphosa mommai. Next base: position 113,589 of record JAEIFT010000249.1, on the reverse strand, counting down.
GTCGATTGGAATGGGCCCAAAGAGTCATCGAAATGGCCGAAGATGACGAGCAATTTTGGAACAAAATTATCATGTCCGATGAAGCCCATTTCACATTGAATGGGACCGTAAATAAGCAAAATTGCCGTATTTACGCCACTGAAAATCCTCAGGAGATTCAAGAAGTGCCTCTTCATGACGAAAAAGTCACAGTTTGGTGCGGCGTTAGTGCAAAAACGGTCATTTTTCTTCCAAAATGAAAATGGCCATGCTGTTACCATCAACCAGGAGCGTTATCGCGACATTATGACCAATTTTGTGATGCCAATTATTCGTCGAAAGCGTATGAGGCAGTTCTGGTTTCAACAAGACGGCGCTCCACCGCACACAAGTCGCATAACAATCGATTTTCTGAAGAAATTGTTTCCGGGCCGTTTGATGTCGAAAAGTGGTGATTTGGACTGGCCACCGCGTTCGCCCGATTTGACCCGCCGCTTCTTCGGGGGATTTTGAAGTCAAAGGTTTACGTTAACAAGCCAAGGACCGTAGAAGAGCTCAAGGACAACATTCGTGAAGAAATAGCCGCTATTCCGGCCGAAATGTTGGCGAAAACGATAGAAAATGCTGCAAAAAGGGCACAATACGCCATCAACGCCAGAGGCGGCCATTTGAGAGATATCATATTCAAAAATTGATGTAAACAAATCTACTTGGAACAAATTAAATGATTAAGATTGCCAACCGGCAAATTTTTATTTTTTTCTTTGATTTTTTAAAAAAAACATGGGTCCGTCGAATATGGGCAACCCTGTATATATATATTATTGACTTTTCATTGGTTTGACTCATATACCCCTATTACCCTTGGAGACTCCGACTTTGGTTTAACTCCTAACTAATAAATGAAGATTTTCTTAAACACTGCTTATCTCATCTCTGCATCCACCCAAATCTTTGGCTCAATTAATTAAATAAACAGAAGGAAATTGAAAATCAAATGCCTGTCAAATTGTCACACCAGCTGGTTGGTTATTCCATTTAGTTAGTTGGGTCAACATATTCCACCTGCCAGACCCAAATCCTCTCAATGTGTTACCAATGTCGTTTAATAAGGCACGGATTATCGCCGGGCATTATTTCAATCACATACCAAGTGTCGAGTATTTAGCAGACAACAAACACGCGCCGCCAACTCGCCTGTCAGCCGACGTGCCGCACAAGATCCTAAAAAAAGCCAATAAAAATACTTTGTTTGACAAATAAAAGCCACAGTGGAGAGAGCTTTGGCGATAAAATGTTGTAGATAGCTTCAGGGCGATGTTTTTGGGGGGTGGGGGGATTTTTCTGGTGGCAGTTGGGGGCTAAAGGAACAGGGAGCTGTTGGCTGCCAAATGCCTGTGTAACTGACAGGTCACATATGTGTGAGTGTCAGAGTAAGTATAAGTGTGAGTAAGGGTGCACAGTCTTCACATCGTTTGACTTTACGAGCCAGTCGAAGTACCCTATGACCGTTCACGACTGTCTGTTTGTACCCAGGTTTTGCGTTTGGGGTATGCGCAAAATTTATAGGAGAGCGGTACAATATGATGATATTTTAAAAATAAAATTAATAAATTAAATTGTAAACTAAGTTAAGTTCTTGAAGCACAAACCAATAACTTAAAAATCTACGTGAGTGTTCGTGCCGGTACTCTTACCTGATAAAAATCATGAGAAAAAATTTAAATACAGGACTCTATATATCGAAAAGTTTATAAATATATATATTGTTAAACAGCTGAAAAGCTAAGAGTGCAATGTTAAAGATTTTTTTAAAATCCATTTCGATGTCAATTTTCTGAATTTTTTAGGCTTCAGAAAATGTTTCCGTGCCTGTCATGCTTTGACAATTAAGGAACGTGCGTATGTGCAAATATCGTGTTTGTGGACGTGTTGGGCTGTGTTCTCACCTGCCTTTATCCAATTTTATCTTGCCTTTAACTTACTTACACATTCAATACTGGATTAACTCAGTTTTGGGATAAATCTATCGATTAACGATGTTAATGGGCCAAAGGACAGAAGATAAATTGTTCTTAAAATGGTATAAGCAGGTTTCTGGTAGTCTTAAGCTTTGTTTTAAAAATTTTGAGCCAATCATTGCACTTTGTACTATCTAACTTGAAAACTGAAATTTTGCACAGATGTTTTTTAAAGATTGCACTTTTTTTTTTATTTAAATTTAAGCCGACCGAAACCATTATAAAATATAGATAATGGAAACCACAGTAGGACAATTTTTTATTATTTTTTACAAATTTAAATATAAATATTCCATGTGCGTAATTTAAAATAGGCTTGCCCGACTTCGAAATACCCGTTACTTAGAGGAAGATATGGAAATTAATCTTATAACTTAGTTGACTCCATCTAAAGGTTCCAACTTGAGATTAGGCATTTGCCATTGATTAAAATGGACGTAGCTATTGACTTTAGAGTGACATACATTGTGATCAGTTCGGTTTTATTTCGATGGTTTTCGCTTTCGTGAACTGGCCTTAAAAGAATTAGTTCACAACATCCAGACCCGACTAAATTGTTAAAAAAATTACTTATACATTTGTAAATCAGATCTGCAAACTAGTTCATAGTCGAACCAGGGATTAATTCCAAAGCGAATATCGGCTCCGGGTCCGGTACGTACCGAAATGAGCATTTCGGTTAAAGGTTATATTACGGTTTTCAGATTATTTTAGTGTTCGGTTCCGAACCGGTACTCAAATTTTTATTTCGGTTTGCCGGTACTAGTATAATTTTTTTAATATTTCTTTTTTTAATTATTTTAAGATAACCAAAAAATTAATAGATGTAATAGAACTAAAAAATTGTGATTTAAGAAAATAAAAAAATTAATTTTTTTTTAAACTTTTTTATTTTTGGACGAACAATTTCGCTTCTGTCCACGCTTCACTACACTGTCACGCTAAACTCTAAATCAACCTAGTATTAAGGAATTCTGTATTCTTATGTCGCCCAGACTAGCTCGCCTGAGGTCTATTTCTCTGAAACGTAAATACAAATTTCATAATAAAGGTCTCTTTCCAGATGACATACACATTTTTTTAGACACAATGATATTCATATGAATGGAAGCACTTATGAATGCATTGAAAGCTAAATGCTTTTGAAAAGCTTTCTTATTTATATGAAGCATTGTGCCGAAATAAATTTCTATGCCCTCTGGAATGAGACCTTAATGGTTAGCAATAATCCAATCTATCCCTCCCCCTAAAATAGAGATCTTTAGCGATCTCAGTTCTAAAAAAAACAAAAACAGAATGAAACATAAAAGCTGCCTAAGCTTTTCCTTACATTACATTTTTTGAAATATTAAAACAGAATTTTTTTAGGGCGAAATTCGATTAAAATCTATAAATGTATATAAAATGTATATTCTAATTTTCCTAACATTATATATATATTTAAGGGATTTTGTTTAAGATTTAGAACACCTTTACATTTAATTAGAAGATTTATATTTATCAAAGAAAAGTTTTTCCGCTTTTTAGAATTTTTCTGTATGCCTTTAAAGGAGAATTTAATTCTGGTTATTCTTTAAGGGCGAATTTCTAAAATGTATGATTTTTTTTCTGAGTGAAATATATATTTGAAACAATCATTAATCAATCAAATAAATAATAAGAAACCGAAACAGTACCGATATTAGCGTTTCGGAATGGTTCCGATTTTTTCGGTTCCTATTATAACGGTTAACGGTTTTCTGCTCTCAAAAAATTTTAATATCGGTTCCGGTTTCGATACCGGTAACCGCTAACCGTTCCGGTTCCGGTTGAGGTATTATTTCCTTTATTATTTCCAAATGAATAAAAAGGTATCGAACGGTTATGTGTTCAGTACACGTTCGTACAAATTGGTTTTTGGACCAGACCCTATTGTACAAATATTTTGGAATTACGCTTATGCATTGCATCTGCTCAAGCAAAAATTGTGGTTCCATTTAGTGAACAACTCATTTTTGTTCACTCAATCCGGAATAACCCAACTGTATTGGACAATTTGGTAAAATAATTCAATGTTCCGTTAACGGTAATAAGCTATTGTCAATCTTGAAGTTTCATTAAAATAATAATAAGATCTTAAAAATCTTGCTGTTATTTAACATAATTGACAAGAATCATTTTCTTCTTTTATATTTGTGTTATTTAGTCAACGAAGAATTAACCGAAAAACTGATCTTGGATTAAATTTAAAATTACTGATGATTATCTTGCTCCACATAAGAATTTAATATAAATATTTTGAATATTTTGAAAATATTAACAACTTGAACATTCACAAATATTTTTAGTTTTTAAAATCCCATCCCCCACAACCCCATCCGAATTTTACGAGAATATGCCACCACAGGGTAACCCTAAGTCTTTGCTTTTTCTCAACTTTCTTATATATTTTGTTTGCGCTACTTCTTCCACTCAGCGGATCTAGATGTAGTTACTGTAGTTGCTGTTGTTCTTGTTGCTGCTGTCGACAACTGTCCCTCGTCTTTCTTCGCTTGATGTTTGACAATAATCAACGCTGACGACGTTGCTTTTCATATGTTTGCCAACAACATGAGCGGCCATCAGTGATATGTGTGTGCATGTGTGCTTCTGTGTTCATGTTTTATCCGCTCACATATTTACTCCCTAAATAAGTAGAATGACTTGACTTTAACCTGAGACTTTAAAATCAGACTGCGTGACTTCCACTTAAGCTGTCAGCTTGTGTCGCGTTTTTTCTTTGTTTTGTTCTGCGGGAAAGAAAAACTAATTAAAAATTGTGGGCGCTTTATTTTTGTACAGTGTAAATATGCAAAAACTGTTTGAAGCAGCCTTTTGGGCGGCAATTAAAATTTGCACAAGCTTTTCGGCTGCTTGCTCTCAAGCACGTTTCATGTGCTGCAATTATGTCAACGCACACACACACACACACTCGCACACACATACGCACATATTAATCAACTGCCCGCTAGTGAAGGAGTGGCGAGCAGTGGCGAGGAGAGGAGTGGAGAGCATGAATCTATCTGGCATTTTCGCACACATTTGCCGCTTGACTGCTGAAAATTTCAATAAATGATTGCATACTTCTGAGCGCTGCCATATTTGTTGGCTTAGGCAATATGTTTGGTTCGGTTTGCTCTGTGTGGGTGAATTTTGGTTTGTTTGTTTATATGTTTGGACATCATTGACAGTGGATTGATTTTTGTTAGTAGTTTTTGATTCGTGTTTTTGTGTGTGTGTTTTTGTATGTAATGAAACTTATTAGACATGTCACCATATTGATGAAAGTGGTATGAGAAATATTTTAAGCGCATTATCCAACTGCTTAAATGATCAAAGCTCTTCTGTTTATTATCTGTCTTCTATGTGTTATCAAAAATATATTTTGATCATTAACTTAAATTTGACTCTTATGTAACAGCCACTATTTATAAGGGCTGAAAGGTTCTTGGATTTATTAAGGAATTTTATCAAATTTATTTAATGATTTTTAACACTTCGAATTGTTATGAAAGGCTGCTGTAAAAACCGGTTCTGCTTACAAGAATAGCAATTTGATCAACTTTTTTTGGGCCCACAACATCTTCCAATAATTTTCCGTACGCCTAAATAACTAATGAACGTGCGTTGTGGGCCAAAAAAAAAAAGAATTAAACATTTTTTAAACATAATCTATCGACTTGGATAGAAAACGATGATTCTCTGGAGTCCGTAGAGTTCTGCAACGGTTTATTTGTGGTCTATGAAACTGCTGAGCGTGGAATTAAGATCGCATATTGACAAAAAAATGAAGAAGACAGGAAGCTAGTTCTTTAATTTGTTGAAGATTATAAAAAAATATCATTCGCATTACAAAATGGATCTCGTATATAATAATTATGAACCTAAAGTATATAGTAATTTAAGATGAAATACGTTATTCTTTAAAATCTGGAATAATGGTGCATTTCTATATTATTTTTATACAATTTAAAATAAAAATCGAAAAAAAAGTTTGTAATTAAATTGCCTATAGTATTCATAATTGGTAAGTTTAGTAACGCTTACATGGAAAAATGTAAAAATTTTCCTAGTAAAACCAATTTTCTGACCGATAGCTCCGCAGGCAGCTATATATCTTAACGCTGTTATAGGAACGATTGGTCGAAAAATGGGTCTTTATAAGAGAACTTTTTGGTTATCCATGGAAACGGTCTTTAACTCAGGAATTATCAATATTATATGATTTAAAACAGTTCTACAAAATTTGGTTAAGATCGGATGACAATATCTTATAGTTGCCATAGGAACGATCGGTCGAAAAATGTGTTTTTTGGTAGCGTGATCAAATTTTGATTCTCAATGATTTTGAATTTATAAATATCTGATCGGATCGGATGAATATAACTGATAGCTGCCAGAGGAACAATCGGTAGTAAAATAGGATTTTAGTAAAAAGAACTATTTTCTTTTCAATGATAGCGGTCATAAACTCAGTAATTATGCAAAATTTGGTAAAATCGGATGACTCGTAAAATCAACAATCATTTTCTAAATGATTTTGAATTTATAAAAATATGTCATGTCGGTTTGCAGCCCTGCAGCAAACCGGTTTCGAACCGAACCGGTTCGATCCCGGAATTCCGACTTTTCTTTTACTGTGAACCGAACCTTAAACCGAACTTCTTGTGAAATAAATATGTGAACCTGTTTCGAACCAACTTTTTCGGTTCGGTTCAACAAAATTTACAAAAATAAGTTATGCAGGGAATTTACTGATAGAAGAAATAGCATAGACAAACAATTGCTCAAAGAAATAATATTTATAAATTTAAGTTGAAAATAATTGAATTCGTATGCTCAAGTAATTAAAAATTCAGAAATTTTTTATATATTTTTAACAAATAATTTAGTCTTCTATACAAATTTTGTAAAACTTGGGACGAACCACTTTAACTTTAAACCAAACCTAAGTACAAAAACCTTGAACCTTAAATTTCTGAACCTTAACCATAGTTAAATTTTTAGTTCGAACCACCTCAAAAATTATTTGGGTTTGCAGCCCTGGTCATCTATATCGGATAAATCAGTCGGAGCAATTATGCAATAATTGATAATTTTCTCCACATTTCGATCAAAAAATGTGGCAAGACCGTTCCCAAGAAGAAAATTAAAAAATTTCAGTCAGATATGTTGACTAGAAAAATTATTGGACGCTCTTTCGATTTAAATACAATATCTATGTAGAGGTATTGTATTTCTCAATTTTTATATCCCGCTTACCAAAATTTATATTTTATCTGTCTGAGTAATAAATTCTAAATTCCATCTCAAAATTTAAAATTTAATAGAATTATGCACACGCGCCTATTGTGTGATCACCAGAGACACTTGATCACTTATCAGCTTAACAAACCTGCTCTTAATATAAAGTCTACTTTTGGGAGGTTTTATTATACTGACATTTGAAAAGCTCCATGTAAATTTCATATTAGATACAAGAGGAAAAGTAGGCTACGTTAATTACCAAGAAATATATCATTGATCAGGGATCAAGTTCTTCTGCTGAACACGGCCATTATTTTGCAGTGATTTTATAAGAATTTCATATAAAAAACAAACCTAATTAAAATGCATATTTTATATATTTTCAGATCCCCAATTGTATGATATAAACTAAGGTAAGCATTGGAAGTATTTTGGAAGTATTTGTAGGCACTTATATTAGTTTCTTGTTCTATTGACTCACACCTGATCGATTTATCTTTATTAGCTTATCATCGCTTTAAAAAATTAAGGCCAGATATTTGGCTACCATGTTTAATTTATCTGATTTTTTTACCAAAACTTTTCTCTTTTTTTTATAGTAGAATAAATAGCATTGCCCGGGCGTGTGAAATGATGCACGTGTTTTGCAATTGTCTGTGTGTGTGTGTAAATTTTGTTGTATTTTTGTTCGTTTTAAAGGCGTAACAATAACAGTCCAAAACCATTCAGACAGATAGTTAAAAAAAAAATCCCAAACGACCATCGCTGAAAATTTATACAAACCACAAAAAAGGCGAAGTGTTGTTTTTTTTGGTTGACTTTTTAACTGGAGGGGAGTGTGTGTATATGTGCGTGTGTGTGTGTGTGTTATATAATAAACACATGCGGCCTGGATCTGGGGGCTAACTAGACTGGACACACTGTCAAACACTCGGACAGCAGACGTTTCTGTTTTTGTAGTCGTCGGCATCGCCGCAGCCGCCGCCGCTTCTGTCACTGACACTTGGACGTGCGAATTTGGCCGCAGATTTTTGGCTTGTTATTGTTTGTTGCTTTTTGCGCATTTCATTTTGGAACATACACACATCTGATTGCACATACATATATGTACACAGATCCCAGGGGAGATGAAGGCTTCTCTTCTGTGTGGGTTGATTAGGTAGTTGTCTCTTGGGTTAGGTGAGGGCAGGTTATCATTATCTCAGCTGGTGCAAATAAATGAAACGAAATTGTTTAATTAATCGGGAATTTTATTTAAAATTTCACAATAATTACTCAGCACAAATAACATGCTCTCTAAATTTAGGATGAAACCGTATCAAAAGTGAGGATAGTAGTTATTAATACATATTTTCCCGGTCAAATAAATTATGGTCGAGTTAAACGCAAATCGAATTATTATGCTGGGCAGCACCGGGTGCAACCGTGATGGGCAGCACCTAAACAGTTCGTATGGCGGGACAGTAACAAATAAGAAGTTCCAGACTTTTAAAAGGAGCATTCTATACATCTACCATTGTCCTATTAATATTCCTCTCACCAGTCTTCATTCCTTCTTTGAATGTTGTAGATGGAATTGAAAGAGTTTTCTATTGTTCACCATAATCTAACTTCTTCTAATATTGGGCCCTATTTTCTATTTTGATATCCAGAATTTTAAGAAAAGATTGGTAAGAGGCCTTACTCGTTTTAAAAATATCCTTACACCAACTTTTGCTGGGCTATCAGATTTTTGTTGGGATTCTAATAGATAACACCGTATATGAGGTGCTAAGGATATTTGTAACATCCGTCCTCAGCAATACAATCTTAAAACTCCGGCATATATGACTTTATTTAAAAGGAAAATTAATATCAAAATTTTGAAGATATTTATATTAAACCTTTTCAAATAATTTAAGAACATTCGAAATATTATTCGAATATTGATTGATATTCGTATGAATAAACTAGCAGCTGAGCAAAAAAAAAAGAGATTCTTTGAATGTAATGGTGCATACTCGACAGTATACTTTGTATGAGCACCCCTGCCATAAAGTATGTAAAATCTTGTCGAGCTTTAATCTTAATGTAAATGTTGAAGCAAATCGAAAATTCTTAATGGGTAAGAAACACAAAGAGAGCATGCATAAATGTGTAACTCAGTTTTTAAATCAACAATACAAGTTTTCTGTCACGCGCCCATCTCTTGTTGATATAAAGCGGTTTCTATGCTATCTCCTCACTCAGTTTCAAAGCTATCTGGATGAAAATGGGCGTATAGTCTTTTTTCCTATATACGCTGCACTATTATATTTACACATTTTATTGGAAATAATCTCAGCTTTTCGATAAAAATAAAATGTTTTTTTTTTAATACTCATTTGGGTCAAAATTGAAAAAAGGGTTAATTTTAAAAAATAGGGGTAATTTGTTTTTTTTTTAGATTTTTGTTGTTATTTTTAAAAAGTACATGAAAAAATTTAAAATCGGTAAAGTTTTGATTATAAAAGGTCACTTAAAATGTCAAAACTTCCAACCCCCTAATTTTTACAAGTTTTTTTTTAATGAGTTCATATTTTGGGAACTTATTACCTTCATATAGGATAACAATTCACCAAAGTATCAAGTTAATTCCGAAACAGTTATTTTTTGACTGGGACGTTTGAGAAAGACTGCCCAATATCTCAGAACCAGATCTTTTCGTCTCGAAGACCACTGGGCCGGTTAAACTGAAATTATTATTATTGATTAGGAAAACCAAACTGCCTATAAATTATAAAGAAAAATGCGGAACTTCGCGCTTATTCAAGACACTTGAAGTTAACTCGAATCGTTATGTGGTCAAATTCCATTTAAAAAGGAAAACAAATTTTTTTAATGCAAGCTTTGGTTTTTATTTATTTGACATTTATCAAACTTCAATAACCACATCCGCATATTTAAATACTTAAGAATTTTATATAAATTCAAATGTCAGTGTGAACATTTCAAAGATATATTTGCATATATATGTTAATTTTTGGTAATAAAAGTAAGAAGCAAGTAAGAAAGTCAGTTACGTAATATTATATAATATAAATATAATACAATAGTGGGATATATGAAGTATTTGACAAAATGTGGTGAAGTCAGGGGGCGTGGCGGAAATTGCAAGTAAACTTGATCAGCCTGCAAGTATACACACACATCAAACCTCTAGCTTTTACCATTTCTAAGGAAGATGCTGCAGGAAGATGGATATAGGAAGATGCTTCCTTCTGGCTCGTTTATACATTTGCAAAAACTCTTTATATGAAAAATCTTTATGAAAAATTTTAAACAAATTAATTTAAAACATTTATTAATCAAGAAACGAATTTTGGTTCCGGGGCCGGTTCCGGTGCGTACTGGTATGAGTATTTCGGTAAATGGTTATATTTTGATTTTGCAATTTATTTCGGTTCTCGGTTCCGAAACGATAGATTTTGATTTCAGTATACCGGTACATTTCAGTACATCTAATATTTGTTTTAAAATTCAAAAAAATTAAATTCGTTTAAGATATCCAAAAAATTAACGAAAGTAACGGAACTAAAAATATTTTTCAGTGTATTTTTAATCGATAGTGTACGTTACTTTACAATTGGTTTCTTAGAATATGCCGAATAAAACAGTGTTTTTTCAACAACAAAAAACTGATCTCTAGTGAGTTTTTATTTTTGGACGACTAATTTCGTTAAAGGCTTCTGTTTCCGCTTACCATGTTATTCCTACACTCAGAAAAAAGAATTATGTAATCTGCTATTCCTGTTGAATGTTTTTCTCAACCTTTATAAAATCTTTTTAACACCAGCAGACAAATATTTCTTAATTTATGTTCGAAATGATCTGCCTTGAAATCTGCCGCAGCCCCCTTAAAAATATAACTTCGTTAAGGATCTTTCGTGTTTTGGATAGATTGAACAATGGGACCTTAAAACAATTACAAACATCAAAAATGAAATTTTTAATGTTCGGGTCCCGAAAAATTCCGGACAAATCTACTATGAATCAATAGAAAATAAAGTGGCTGGATAAGGCATAGCGAAATACTTAAAACATTTTGGTATAAAAATTTTTTTTATACTTATCTTAGCTTTAGAATGACTGACAAAAATACAAAATGATAGCAAAGCTTTTTAGAACTCAAAAGTCAATTTTATTTAACATAATCTGTCCTGTCATATCAATGTAAAAACGATCGAAATTTCATTTTACAACCTACCTCTGTCTGATGCCTTTCACATTTGATTGATACGCTCCGAGATAGCTCTAGTCAAAGGTTACCCATCCCAGCGATAAGTCCTTATGCGTATTTATGCGATTGTCTGAACTTTCGGCTTTTATGCTGACTCGTCGCTTTGTGATTCCGCATATATGTGCGGATGTATGTACATTTGTAAACCGCGGGGACTGTGTGCCGCTGCTGCTTGGCTTGCGGTTTTCCCGGCTCGCGCGACCACATAAATTGATTATGCCAATGCGGTGTCTGATACTTAGTTTTCGCTTATCAGCGGGCAATTTCATTCATTCATGTAAGTCAAATTAGTTGGAATCACTTCATATGTATGTAATTAAGTTTCAATTTAAACTGCTGAGCTTAGCTGGACGCATATTCGAGTTCGAGTGACGCAATTTGTGTAGAGAATTGCACAGACTGTATTGTGGGTACATATGTATGGCCACTATTCTACTCCATTTCGGTGTCACGTGAGTCCGGTTGCCGACCGGATTTGGAGTGAGAAGAACACGTGTTGCTGGTTGATTGGATGACTGGTCCGATTTTTATATTGTTTGATTGCCGTTGTGTTAAATTGAAAGTGGGACACACATACGGGCATCGGCATAATGATGATGCAATTACAACAGGTAGACGGATCATGTTGCTGGTTTGTTAATGAAATGCAATAATATTCAATCAAATACTCAGACAAATGGGTATTTATACTTTTGGACTACAGCAAAGGCAAAATAATCATTTATCTTTGTTTAGTTTATGCAAAATTATTTTTGCAGCGGGTAGACCAAAATAAGTTGTGATTACACCAACATTTTATTCATTTAAAATCAAGTAAAAAAGTTGATTAAGCCCGGCTCCAATATACACTCTATACCAGCCTAAGTTTGTTTATAATAATATTTTGCAGGTTCGTGAATTAGCAAATGTGTGTATGCTTCGCTGAGAACTTTTAAAAACAATTTTATTATATAAAATAAAATAATTTGAAAATTGTTCTCAACTGTCAACTGTTAATTATATCGATAACAAATCTTCCTCTTCCTCCCTAGCTACGTGCCTGATTATTATACATATCGCCTGCCGATTAATCGCGACATTAACGAGATTACTTCATGATCCGGATATCACTATTCGAAAAAATTTTATGAACTGTCTGTCGATTTCGATCTTAACTCTTTTTCAGTAATATTTTCGGACGCTGAAGAATGTGTCTTTAGTGTCGTTCTCCAGATATCAATGTTTTTGAATATGGGAAATTCGGCTTAAATTCTTTAAGTTGATGTTATGGTAAACAAGGTTTTATTGGAAATAATGGGTGATTTGTACACTCAGAAAAAACGGCTGTCATACCAGATTTAAGATTTAGATTTAGATTTTATACCATTTCGTACTTAAAATTTTAAGTATATTTCAGTCAGTCTTATCAGTCTAAAGTTTCAAAATGTGTCAAAAACGAGAACAAAATTCTTGAATCAAGTTTGAAATACTTAAATCAATCATTTTTTGTACTGAAACGTTTTAAAACGTATAGAACTAAACGTATAGAAACTTATAGAATAGAATTTATACCGTTTTATACTTAAGATATTAAGTATGATTCGTTCTTGGGTGTGCTTTAACTAAGTACTAATCAATCTAATAAGAGCAAATCGGGATTAGTTCAAGACCATTTCGTTCTAATACAATAATAAGGCTTAAACAACCTTGGAATAGCCCAAAAAGCACTTAATGTATCCCGAATCAGTCTTAAATTAAGTATTGCGGCATTAAAAAAATCGCACTTGAACCAAGTATTTTGTACTTGTTTCAATTGTTTTCACCGTTTGTAATTGATTCAAGTATCAAGCTCTCGGGTTTTTCTGAGTGTATGCAAATGGGATTTCTGTGATTCGTAACATGTGGCAACGCCAAAATGCTCAGTAAGTTTTGATATTTCACTATGAATAGACTAACAAACGAACAGCGCTTGCAAATCTTTGAATATTATTATCAAAATTCATGCTCTGTGAGAAATGTGTTTCGCATCTTCAGCATCAACGTCAACAAACAGAATGTCCTGATGTGGTCTGAAAAGTAGCTAGAGTCAGTTCAAGAGCTGTCAATGCACCCTGAAAAATGCACTGTTTGGTGAGGTTTGTGGGCCGGCGGTATGATTGAACTGTCCTTTTCAAATATAATGCAAATCGCAACGTTACAGTCAATGAAGCAAGGTTCCGATTTTTTTGTTTGTCCAAAATGGAAGAATTGGACTTGGATAACATGTGGTTTTACCAAGACGGCGCCCTATGCCATGGACCAATTGGGAAGCGAGTTTGGTGATCAATTAATCTCATGTTTTGGACCAGTCCATTGGCTGCCAAGATCATGTGATTTGACCCCTCTAAAGTACTTTTTGTGGGGCTACGTGAAGTCTCTCGTATACAGGGAAAAGCCAGTCACAATTGCAGCCCTGGAATACAACATTTCAGCTCCCATTGGTAAGATACCGGTCGAAATGCTGAAAAAAATATGCCGGGTGGACCACCTCAGGCATTGTTGCGGGCAACATTTACGTGAAATTATCTTTAAATAGTAAATGGCAGGCATTGATGAACTGCTCCAACTAAATATTTGATTAACTTTTTGGAAATTATGTATTTTTTTTTAAAATTTTCTAAATATATAAACCAGAGAAAATACAAGAGCTACTTGGAAAGATTCAATGTATTGGCAGCTGTTTTATTGTTACAGAAATTCGTCATGAATCAAGTCTAACAAGTACCTAAATTTTTTCAAAAAGTTATAAATCTTTTGTTGCGCTCAAAAAAGTTCCAATTATTCGAGATTTTATACCAAGTGTTTCTAAAAAATGAACTAATTAGACCAAAGTGCGCTGAACAATGGAATATGCCGAAATCGCGCACAGCTTTTCTTTGTTCCTAATACAAATAATTATTTGTTCGATTTATCTTTTAGCATCTTCAAATACTTGTCATTAGCAAAACCATTTCTAGTTCAACCCCGTACGACAGACACTCTCACTCCAATTCTACGAAATGAACACAGGTACTTGTTATTTTACTCACGTGCCACGCTCCTGGTCTGCTGTTGTTAATGGTCTATTAATACTGTCCCCCCATCCCTCCCAATTCTCTATGTATGCGGTTACCAGGTGATGTCTGGCTTGGCCCATGCGGCGTATGAGTAATGTGCAAATCCGAAAACGACCTTCAACAAGTTGCCAAGTGGAAAAGCAAACGACATTAGCTTCTGCTTCTGCTTTTGCTTCTGCTTCTGTTTTTACTGTGAGTTCGGTTTTTGGTTTCAGCTTTGGCTGCTGCACAGGAAGCGTGTTAATTAGCAAATAAATAAAAAGCGTGTTTCGAGGAAACACGCACATTGAGCATATGTGTCACAGTGTGTTTGTGTGTGAGTGTGTGAGAGAAAGTATCTGTGTTGCTTTGCCTAGCCCACGTTTCGATTTCAATGCATGACGAAATAAGTATTCTTTTTGCCATTTCTGCATTTTTACCCTTTTTTTGAAGTTTGCTCTGCTCCGAGTTATGAGGAATATAAAAAAGTTTGGCTTATAAAATAATTATATAAGCTCGTATATAAAGCACTATCTGTCACTTAAACTTACAAATAACAGAGTATCAGAAATCTAAAAGATGAAAAATCGGCCCTTAAAATTAGATGGTTCCTTTTTTGAATTAAATCTTTTTAAAATGTAATTTATGTTACAGTCGATGTTTAATTTTATTAGTTTGTTTTTTATTGTTTTGTTTTAAATGATGATTGGCCAATTTTATGCGTTTTTAGAAATCACGATCGTTATCGCAATGTCAAGAGTGCAATAGTGCCCGCGGGAGCTAATTCTTACTCAAGGTCTACACCTACGACTATTTGAAAATGTGTGTCTCTATCTGTTTCTGTTTAATAGATTTCGGCGAATTGTGAAATTTAACTTCAAAATATTAAAATTTTTATAGTTCTTTGGAAATTTATAAGAACGTTATTACTAATATGTTCAAAAACAACGACAATTATTTTTATTTTCATCAAAAGGAGGAGGTTTTTTAATATTTTGGATCAGATATTGTATATGTATATCCTGTCAAAAACATATTGATATCGACATATCGTTATAATTGAAAGCTTTAAAAACACAAAAAAAATATATTAATGAATGTATATGCAATAAGAATTGTAATGATCATAATTTCAGCTTGTTCTATCCGATTTTCCCAATAGGATATCTATAAAATAAAGATGCCTAAATTTGTTAGATCTAAACTTGGAAAAATAAAATAACTATCACGTTTTGCTCATTAAACAAATTTTACAGAACAGATCGTTCCTATCCCAAGTACATATTAGAGATGCGAATCGCTCAGGAACTACGACTGGTTCGGTGGTTCACTGATTAGAAAATTAAGTAAGGTACAAGGTAAACGTATAAAATTATATCTACGTAAGGTATAAGGCATCAGGAATGTTCAGTACCTAAGTAGGTTAAGGTAAAGGTACTAAAAAGGTACTTTGATTATTTTTTGTTAATTTTTTATTTGAATATTGGAACCCTCAATCTTTTTTCTGGCGGGGTTAACGGAAAAGATGGGGTTATATTTTTAAGTAAGAGTTTTCAGAAATTCGGCAAGTCTTTATTTATCTATTGTAGGTTGTGATTAAGGCTATGCGAAAAATGAGCTTATCGCATTTTGTTTTGTGTTGTCTTACCTTTGAAAGACTGAAAAATTACTATGCAGCCAAACTTAAAGAATAGTCTTTAAAGTAAAAGTACGATTTTAAGCCAGCTTGAGCAATTTATAAAATTTAAGACGCTGTCTTTAAATTCGACCTATAAGAAAACCGGCAAAGCTACTATTTTGAAATTAGATTTGGCGGAGGAGCCTTTTAACTTACTTAGGCCATTGAATTGGCCCTTTGTGATGTTGCTCTCGAAAATATCTGTTAGCAAGTATGGGCCGAGGATTTTCTGTCTTCGATGACCTAGAGCAGGACACGAGCCTAAGAAGTGTGAGACAGCTTTCTGCTTCTATAAATCTTTTATGATAAGCCCGCACGTAGCCATGGGAATACCTACAGTTTCCTTACCGGAAGGAAGTTGGCGGTGGTGCCTTGTCTCGCGAGTTCGTCTGCTTTGCAATTGCCCTCTATGCTTAGTTTCAAGCTAAAAACAATTTTCTAAACATGTCACTTGTACTTTAATTCGCTTTTCTCTATTTTTCGTAATCAATACGGTTGCAGTTAATGACCTTTATATATATTTATTATTATTTAGTTATGAAACTAGGCACAAATACCTAGGTACGCCTTAAATCTTTTTTTTTTAAGATTATATACTACCGCTTTTGTACAGAAACACCACCAACTGCAGTAAACTTCTAAACTCATACTAAGGAAACTCACACAATTTAATAGATCTTTTTCCAATCAATCAATTTGGTAGCCTGCATATTAAGTTAAGTTACTTTTTTTTTAATTAATTACCATTGACTGAAAAATATATCAGGTTTTCGCAATCAAAGAGAGCGGAAAAACATTTTAGTTCGTGTATGCAGTACTATGTATGATTAACCCAACTTTCGTATCGTTCTAGCCTTCATCGTTTATTATACTCTGTACCGAAGGTACACAGAGTATATTGGGTTTGTGCAAATGTATGTAACAGCCAGAAGGAAGCATCTCCGACCCTATAAAGTATTTATATTCTTGATCAGCATCAACAGCCGAGTCGATATAGCCATGTCCGTCTGTCCGTCTGTCTGTCCGTATGAACAAAGAGATCTCAGAGATGGTAAGAGATAGAGGTTTGAGGTGTAAGGAACATATATTTCTTATACTTGCAGGCAGATCAAGTTTAGTTTTGTTTTTGCCACGCCCCCTGCCTCCCCACAATTTGAAAAAAACTTAATATCTTCCACAATTTTGGAGTTAGGTTGTTCGAACCTTTAAACATATTTCACTCATCATTTCTTATCAAGCCCCATACATCGTTTTCCGATCAGATGAACAATAGTGGCGCTATATGTCAAAGAAAATTTAATGCAACGACAAAAACAACAACACAGCCATTGGTAGAACTTACGAGAAAGAGAGAGCGAGATGGCAATAGCTTACTAGTAATTTCCCAATTGGAATTGGCTTGACGGCATTAGCTAACTGGACTGCGCCGCTTTCAGTTTCCCCCTCCCTTCTTTCCAATAGATATTTGTGTAAGGAGGCAAAGACCAAGTATAAGGGGAGCGATGCAATTGAGATGGCCTGCGGTCAGAAATCACGCGTGATTCCCGCGTGACTAATATAAATACGTTTATGTTAATAGGAAATTATATACAAATTTTATAATTTTACGAGTTATGTACTAGGATAATTCTACTCATTATTATTTATCGAGCCCCCATGCATCGTTTTCCAACCAGATAAACGAAAGTCAAAAGAGTTGCCACCCCCAGATTTTGAAAAAACCTAACACTTTAAAGTTATCAGTTACATACAAACAGGTACAGAGTATATTACAGTCGGGCTTGACCGACTTTCTTACTTGTTAATAATGAAAACTTTTAAACATTCGAAACGTCATTATCAAATTTCTACCCATAACCAACTCTCGGTGTAAGGGAAATCTCTTTCGGTTGGTTTTAAATCTCTTGTGTTTTGGAAAGATAGCGCCCAAACAATTTTAATAAACAAAAGTAATTTTAGAAATGAAAACCACAACATATTTCTGAATATTTTGAATCTGATTGATAAAATATTTCATTTGGTTTAAGTGGGTCTTCTACTTTTGAAAACATTTTTCTTTTGATGTTTTTGTTTTGCATTATTATTATAGCTTAGACATTCTCCTTTCACCCCCTTCAAACCATTTTCAAAAATTCGAAATAGTTTAGCAGACATAGTCATTTTAGTAGAGCAATGTTATTGCTAAAGTGAGTATTTTAAATGTTGTTAAAACCTTAACCGCGTTTTTCTCGAACCCTCGTGTTTTGACCTGGTAGCCATGACCGATTTTGAGCAGTCATGTTGCCATCCACGCAGAATTGATGTAATTCTAGCCCGTACCTCAATCAAGAGGAAAAACATTTTTTCACTATTTTTTACACTAAACAACAAAAAAAAAACTTAAAAATTCGATATATATATTTTTAATAGCCGCATATTTTCAAAAAAGTATTTAAAAATATGATTGAGATACGGGCAAGACAGAATCTTCTTGGATTCAAAAAGAAAATACTGAAATCAAGCATGAATTTTTAAGCTCGATCTGCTCGGTTTTAAATTTAGTCGGCTTCATATCATGCATGAATTATTCTCGAATTCAAGAATATATCTTCTTGAAAGTAAGCATTTTAGAACAAAGTTGCCAGAGAGCGAGAGAACGAAATGCTCTCGTTTTTTCGTTCGCTCTACGCAATGCGAACGCCTCACCTCCCTTGCTACCAACTCAAAATCGAGCGCACAAGACATCTCGATTTCAAGCAGATTTTTTCTGGAAAATTCAAGACGAAAAAAAAACTAAATTGAAGCCGATTTCAGTCGCCTAATCGTGCCAGATTTCTCTGGGTGTACACCTTTTTTGAGATCTTAATTGGCAGGCCGATAACTTGTTGAAAAGCCCCCGAATCTTAACATTTTTATTTTATTATTTAATTAATAAAATACACAAAACAAAAAATACAAAATACAAATACAAAAAATATATACAAACTTTGGCAGGCACAGCGTATACTTTTTACTTTAATAATCATTATAAATGGGCACTGAAAAAAACTATTGGTTATTCCGAAATTGGCCTAATTAAAAAGATTAATTCCGCCTTTAGAGTTTTATTTTACTAACCAATTTAAGCATATATAGCAGAATAGATATGTAATGTTTCTTTCTATTTTGTATCTGTTTTGCTCTTATAGTTTTAGCTCGACTTAACTTTTCGTTAACATAATAAAACCTATATGTTTGGCTATATCTTTTCCTGAAAAAGATCATCTAAAATTTATTATCAAAATGAAACTTTGAAAAATATGAATCATTTCCTTTTATTTGATAGAGCAACTCTTAGTCGACCTTCTTTTCTGTGTTCGCTTCATAAACCACATCCAGGTTTTTGGCTTCTTACCTTATATCTTCTTGCCTCTCACGTTGGACACGTAATTGAAAATTAACTTGTCTACCTTTGGCAGTTCTCCATGTGCTGTCAGCAGCTTCTCGCTAGGCATATTGCGTGCCGCATACCAAATAAGCCCGAAAGAAAAGCCACACAAACACACACACACACACCGGCAAGTTTTCTTAAATATATTCACATTTATTCACAATACTTGAATGGCCTAGCTATAGTTAAAGTTAAACAAACCAATAAAAATTAAACAATTTAATGCTACCAAAAGTGACAACGTTGCAGGGGACTCATGGCCTGTCCCGGCGTACACTGAAACACCTCCGCAAATTCGGGCATCTGAGCTAAGGCATAGTTCAAACGCTTGCTGCCCACATCATGGGTGTGATCGCCCTTTTCACCACAAAAGAATTGGGCAAATTGTAGAAAATATAAACGACCATTTTGAAGACGTTGTTGCGCATCTCTCAGGTAGGTTTGCAGGGCCAAGCGCGAGCCACTGATGTCCGAGGTACGTTCGTTGAACGTCTCCACGGAGGAATCATTCATGCAATTGATGCTTGCCACATAGGAGGGATTAAGTAACAGCTCTTCGCTGTAGGTTTTCAAGTCGCCCTGGGCATCGTAGTCGATGAAGTAAGTGTCAAAAGAGTGCAACATCTCATGACCCAAGGTATTGGCCAGATCTCCATACAGCAAAGCGGGCCAAAATTGATAGTTATAAAATGGCAACTGTACATAGGCATAGGGTATGATGATAATGCTGCCCAGGCAAAAGAAATACGGTGTGGCATCTATGTTATCCGACATTTCTGGGCCATGATAATTGAAGCTATACCAAATATCCTTTTGTGTCTTATTCCGGCTAGCCTCGAGTAAGGAGAGATGCCTGTTATAGTGTAGTAAACTCTTCAAATGATTCTCATAGAAATCACGACCCACTTGCCAGTGCTCCTCAAAATCCCAAAAGAATTGTTCCTCCACATTTCTGGGCATATTGCCCACATTTAAACGTAGTCCCTGTATTTTGGCCAAGAGTGGCGGCAGCAATTCCTTCTTTACATGGAAATGATTACGTTCCAAGGTTTTGGAAAATTCCAATTTAAGTTCTTCAAATACTCGATGTATGACCAGTTCATCGCGTGCACGTTCTGGATGATAGAAACTATGCTCATAGGCATAGTTCATGGGTAAGTACAAGGCCTTGCGCATGTGCTGCACACAGGAGCTGTTGTGTGAGACTCCTTCCAAGTTTTCCAAAGGATTATGTGAGAGTTTGAGCAGATAATGTAGAAATCTGGCCAAGTTGTATAATTTTAATAACATGGCATCAGCCTTATTGAGATATTTGACAATTGATATAATAGCCGGCAAATCCTCGATCAGCAGTGGATGATTTTGATCCACATTTCGACCCAATTGTTGGCTTATCGCTGCAGACCAATCCACCTCTGGCACTTCTCTGCTTAGATGTTCCAATGTGTATGTTTGCAAATTATCATCTACTATGGACGTTTTGATCAAGTTAAATAAGTCTTGTTCCAGATGTAGAAATTGATTTTTTAATTGATTGAAATGTGGCAATTGTTGATGATGCAAGTGACGCCGGAGTGCATTAAACATGGACAAAGTGAAATTCCATTGAGCATTATGATTATGTGGTTGCATTACAACAATATGCTGACTGATATTATGCTGTGAAATCTCTATTTTGACAAAATGCTCCTGAAAGCCATATCTGCCCAGTAGAGTCAGTAGATCCCACCACTCCCGGGATTTTGGTGTGGGCAGCAATTCCAAATAGCGACGCAGACGCGGTTTATTTAAACTTTTGCAACTCTGATAATATCGTATTAATTTGGCATACAAAGGCTTCTCGTACTCCTTAGCCATTGGCTGCTTTAGCAGATCCTCGAATAAATGCTCATATCGGCTGTTAATCCTCTTGCCACTCAAAGACATGGCCGAATCATGCTCTCCATGCAGACTCTGCCAATTTCCACAAGCATAACCATGAAAATCTTCACAGGGATCCTCTTGCTTATTCACATATCTTTCCAATTTTTCAATATGCTGCAGATTGATGGACGAATCGCATTCCTCTTGATATGGACAACTCTGATTGTAGACGGGTGTGGACAGAGACTTGGCTGTCACGCTGGTCAGCAGCAGCATTACCGCCATTATACCGTATAAAGCCCCGAGACTTGACATTATCACTTAGTTTTTTTGTTTCTTGTATATCACTTGCAGTTCTGTATTTTAGTTTCTGATATTTGTTCTTGTTTATTGTATTTACGCGCCAACATGTCAAAAGATGATGCAAATTTCACTTCCAATCGTATTTCACAATTTCCGTTTCTTGTGTGTTGCGCGTTTGCCGCTGGCTAAAATTCAACTAAAAACTCGTTTCACGCGTTTTCGATTTTTATGTATTTCCATTCTCCCCGTATTCACTTTATACAGAACAATTCGCTCACATACGCTTTTATGTATTCGCGGCTGCTTCGTGTGTGTAGAATTCTTGCAGCGAGCGTTTTTTTTTTCATTTTCTGTTTCGTTTGCTTGACGGCTTTCTTATCAGCGTTTTAAATACGTCTTTTCTTTTGGCTCATGTGCGGTAAAGCTTATCTATGAGATACACTCAGAGAACTGACGTGAAAACTTTTGCAGAAATATGTTCTCATACGATCGCTTTGGTTAACAAAGATGTTAAATTTTAAGCAAACATTTTAATGAAGAGTTGTCAAGTTAAAATATTGAACGCATTCAACATACTTATGATCACTAGTGTGAAAAGGTAAGGTAAGAAAATAAATAAAAAGTTTTAACTAGCGCGAAATAGCTCTAGAGTTTTTTATACACTTGAAAAGTGTATATTAATTTTGCCCAGAAGTTTGTAACGCATAGAAATATTCATTTCCGACCCCATAAACTATATATATTCTTGATCAGGACGACGAGCTGAGTTCATTTCCGTCTGTCCGTCCGTCCGTCTGTCCGTCTGTCTGTCTGTTTCTACGCGAACTAGTCCCTCAGTTTTAAAGCTATCGAGCTGAAATTTTGCACAGAGTCTTCTTTTTACTGCACGCAACTAATATGTCGGAACCGGCCGGATCGGATGACTATAACATATAGCTGCCATAGGAACGATCGGTCCAAAAACTAGTTCTAGTGAGAAAAACTTTTTTGTTTTCTATCGTAGCGTCACCTATCCTGGTATTTATTAGTCTTATATATTTGCACACAATTCTGGAAAAATTTATCAAAATCGGATGACTATAGCATATAGCTGCCATATAAACGGTCGTTCAAAAAACTAGTTCTAGTGAGAAAAACTTCTTTGTTTTCCATTGTAGCATCACCAATCGTGGTATTTATTAGTTTTATATGCTTTCACATAATTCTGAAAAAATTTATCAAAATCGGATGACTATAGCATATAGCTGCCATATAAAGGGTCGGTCAAAAAACTACTTCTAGTGAGAAAAACTTGTTTGTTTTCTATCGTAGCGTCCCCAATCTTGGTATATATAAGTTTTATAAGCTTTCACATAATTTTGAAAAAATTTATCAAGATCGGATGACTATAGCATATAGCTGCCATACGACCGATCGGTCGGAAAATGTGTTTTACTATGAAAAGTTTTTTTGATGGTATGAAATTTTTATTATCAACGATTTTTTTTTTTAATATCTGATATCTATATCCTATATTTGACCGGTTAAATCGGTTGGAGTAAAGTTTTTCAAGTGTATTAAAACTTCGGCACAGTCGAAGTTAGCTTTGCCTTCTCGTTTTTATATCAATTTCGCAATTTCGCCTTCTGAAACGATGTCGATCCCTCTTCTTGGCTTCAAGAAGTATTCAAATAATTGTGTTTAATCACACAAACATTTCTTTTATTATTATGTTTAACTTTTTTTATCTTAAAATTTGTTCGATCTGAGTTCTTGGCTTTTATTGGAAATCTTTTGATCTGGTTTTACCTGTCGTATGAGCAATTTTTACAAAACTGGAATTGCGCTTATAAAAAATCAAAATACATTTTTCTTATTTTACAATTTATTAATTATACAGCAAAATCAAACTTAAATAGTGCTGAGATCTCCTTTTTTAAATTTTGCGCTTTTGAGGTCCAGTCTAATAACAACTGGCAAAAAAAAGCATTTAAAACTTTGTTTACATTTATGTGTCGCTTATAAATTTGCATTGGACACAACTTATAAAATCAATTTGTTTAAATAATGTGACAAAAATTTATTGTTTTAAAATATTGTGATTGTTACCCAAAAAATCAATTTAACACTTATCCAATTATCCGATTTCGATAAAACGTAGCAGTATTTTTTAAAAATAAAAAATAAAATCTAAATTTTTCTTCTGAAACGATTATTTTTTGAGAAACAAAATGTATTAACGAGAAGGCAAAGTTCACTTCCTACCGATTATATATATAAGGATATAGATGTTAGATTTGAATAAATTTAAAATCTTTAAGTTTACTTTTATTGATTATTTCTCATTTTGACAACTCCACTTTTTTCCTTACTATTGCGTAGAGCTGGGAACAGGACGCTTTCGAATTCGTTGCCTCTTTAATAATGCGTCTTTTGTCGCGTTCACTCAGAAGTCCTAAGATGGGCGCGGGACGGGATTTCCGAATTTTCCCGAAAATCCCGATTTCCGAACCTTAAAAGATTTATTTTCGGAAGGAAATCACTTGGAAATTTTTAAATTTAGTCCTTATAAATTCATCTTGTAAGGTGCAAAAAATTTAAAAATATTTCTGAGGAAGCATTTAAATTCGGGATCTGCGGGACCCGTGGGAATCCCATCCCGAGCCCATCTTAACTCAGGACATCTTTTCTTTAAGAACTGCGAATTTTTGTCTAATTTTAAGGATTCTTTTAAAAATTGGGGATAACTGTACGACTGTGCGCGAGCAATTTTATTTTTATATTTGGCTCACATTCAACCCGGTCATCGAAAAAGCAGGAATTGAAACCAAATAACCAAATTATTAATGTGTCTTATAATTATGAGAAGGACCTTAGTATTTGAGATCGACGCGTTCATACAAACAGACGGAAATAGCTATATCAGCTGATCAAGAATAAATTGTATATACTTAAAAAGTGTAGAAAATTTTACCTTCTGTCTGTTACATATTTTTACACAACTTCATAATTTTACCCAATTTTAATCAGCTTAAAAATTTTAATAGAACAGGAAAATTTGGACCCACTAATTACTTTAAATTAATTATTGGTCTCTGATCAAGTTAATAATTGCAATCAATTTCACACAACAACACATATACCACATTAAAATTCGACAAATTTGGTCAAAACTGATAACCGGAGCAGGCCTGAAAATAATTCTTGCAGTTCCTATATCTTCTTATCGACCAGTATGTTATACATTTTTCTTCCTAGGCATAGAAGCTTTATGATATATTTATTCGCTTTGGATCAAACCTGGCAGAATATCGAGATCCTTCCAAGAAAATCAATAAAAATGTGCTCTCAAAGTTAATTTCCCTAATCCAGCTAACATACACTCAGGAGGGATATGGAATTCCACTTACTGGTTCAAGTCTGGTTCTGTAGCAGATATGCCTTAAAAATTATTTAAGCAATAATGCTAAGTATCCACTTAATACAACTGCTGCCAACACAAAAATCTCCAAACAAAAAAGACAAGTTTCTTTGTCATAATTTTGTATGAAGCTTTTTG
This sequence comes from Lordiphosa mommai, assembly GCA_018904225.1. NCBI lineage: Eukaryota > Metazoa > Arthropoda > Insecta > Diptera > Drosophilidae > Lordiphosa > Lordiphosa mommai. The sequence continues at coordinate 88,222 of JAEIFT010000249.1, read as the reverse complement.
TTTTGCCAGCAGTTTTGTTGAAGTGGATACTGAGCATAAATTCAAAATTTGTTGTTAGAATAAGATATTTTACTGGTCTACGACCTGTTCCGAACTAGATTAAACTGCTTGAAAAGTGGCTTAGTGCCATATCTCAGAAGTTATTGAAACCATGAAGATAAATTTTAAAAAATATATATGTAAATATTTTCCTGGTTCAAAATTGGTACCGAACCAGTCCAAACGTGGAAAAAGTAAAAATTGGGCGCGTTCAGCAGACATACTTGATCACTGATCACCTTAATAAAACTACTCTTATTATTTGGCATACTTTTAGGGAGTCTTGTTAAATTGACATTTGTAAAAAGCTCCATGTAAATATCATATTTAATAAAAGAGGAAAAGAAGGCTACGTAAATTACCAAGAAATATCTTATTGATCAGTGAGCAAGTTATTATGCTGAACACGGTCAATCATAAAGAGCTTTTGGAGCGGATCTTTGGGCAATGAAAGGTTTGTCATTGTAAATTTAAAATAATTATTGTGAAAGATTGAAAGAATATCTTTAGAGATTTTTGTATAAAATTTTTCAACTAATCGAGTTTTGGGCCATATCTTCAGATTTGAAGGGTCTGCTATAAAACTTAGTGGAACTTTGACTTAACTGAAAATTTTAGCACTGTGTACAGATTCAGTTTCAAAATCAAACCAAACTTTGTTTCACTTGTTTCCACTTGTTCATTCGTTGTAAAATTAACACTCTTGATTATTTTGCCATAACTTTTCTCAGTGCATAATTAATGACTCGACACAATCTCAGATTTTACTCGCTTTATTAACAAGAATAAAATGAATTCAATTCATGATTTAGTTATTAATTGGCATCGACGGCGTCGCTCAAACTGATAAGCCCCGGCAATTGAAATGAACGTATGACGCAATTCGGTGCTGCAATTAATGACTAACCTTAAGCACGAGAGGTTCGCCAAGGGGTCAGAGAACCAGAGCTACAATATATACATGAGCACATACTTATGGTATATATATATTGTAAATATATATATATACAATTATTCTCGTGCTTTTTTGTGTAGTCAATCGGCTTTTTTTGTGTGCCTATGGGGGGGCCCGACCATTGCGCATTGGACTTTTGACACCCGAGAGACCACAAAGGGAGAAAGAGAGAGAGAGTGATCAGTAATACCGAAGGCGTGAAGCCGCTGGACGACATGTGACAAGTGTGCAAAGACTCTAGGGCTTATCAAAAGAAGCTATTCAAGAATTTTTGTAGATTCTTTTTGCGGTTCTTATGATTTTTAGCCAAAAGAAGATCATATTTGATTTTGGTTTTGGTTTGCCTGAACAAAAGCTAACTCAAAATTGAAGTTTATTTGATTGATGGTATTTAATATGGTGGCTTTGAGTAACTCAGTGGGTAGCATGTGTCCCTACTGTGAGGGAGTTTGTGGGTTTGATCCCTCCTCGGAACATCTAATAAAAAGATTCTTTAAAAAAATCCCCGTCTTTATTCTAGTTTTGCGTGAATCCCAATTTCACACAAGACGTCTTTATTTTATTATTTGATGCCTCAAATACCTATTAAAATATTAAAAATACATTCCGCTAATTGTGTTTGTTATTTTTTCATTAATTTGTTCATCCCTAATCCCATTACCCAAAACTCATAAGATGAAAAAATTCTTGAATGCAACAAACAAACCTTTGAATCTTTGAATGCAAGTGCAAATCTGCGAATCCTAACAAGACCCCAGCGAATTGTACATACGTGTATACACGCCATAATAAAAATCACACACACACACACCGAAATAAATATAAAATTTTCGACTTGTCGCTGTCGAGGGATGAGCTCCTGATTTTATACTCAATTCAAGTACTGGCAGCTGGGTCGCCACATGGTTGTCAGGTGAGCTCTGAACTGAAATTTTGTTTGGCATTTGCCACCTTATGCAAATCAGCGATTGAGTGCGACTCAGGTGGGGGGCCAAGAGCTCTGGAATTGAATGCCTGATGATGACTTTTGTTTGAGAGGAAATGGCTCGTTATTGAATGCCAACTGTGACAGAGTTGCAACATCTTTAAAATGGACCATTTCAATTTGCTAATAGCCACGTGGCATATTTCCATGCATGGCAAGTTGACTTCCCAGTCAATCCTCTGCCCCGGAACTTTGTCTAGACAACAAATTTGCCAAACAAAAACTCATTGAGTAAAAAGTAAAAGGTTTTTCACATTTTGCTCTTTGTCCGTCTGTTTGTGTTTGTTTGTTTGCTTCGCTTTCAATAACTTTAATATCGTTTGTATGTAGGAAATTGAATTGAATTACTTGGAGTAACTTGAGAGTGGCATAAAAAAGTGCGCGGAAAAAAATATATAGAGCGAGATACAAGAGTTTCCCTCTTGGCCAAAATCAACCGCAGACATTTTTAATACACGCCTCAGTGAATGGAGCGGAAAAAAAATGTAAACTGAAGGGGTCAGTGGCGAAAGAATCCCTGAAAGTTGAATGCGTGAGTAAAAATATTTTTAGTAAAGTAAAAAAAGATTAAGGGTTGCTTCTATAATAACATTTGAATTACTGATATATTTGCTTAAAGTACTTAATGCTGATTGACTAGTGAAATACTGAATTAAAAGAGTTTATAATTATTTTCAATTAATTCTGACCCATGGTCGGAAATTGGGTTCCGAGGGCTGGTTTAAAATCAAACGATATTTTTGGGCCGATCTTAATATATAATATTTCGAACTTAAGCCCTGTGTGCAGTTTAAACAGAAAAAATAATTATTTTACTGTTATTCTTAGTCTGCTTAGAGATTTAGTTCTTCTTAAAAAAATGTCACTATCAGCAAAACCAGAATCAAAATATTTAAAAATTCGAAAAATTCGCAATTTGAGCCTATCTCAATTAAAATCGGTTAGAACATAAATTTTTAAATTTAGAAAAACCACCTCAAATGTGGAAGCTGGGCTCATGCCCAAATTACCAAAACTGATTTACCAATTTGGGAAAATCCACCCCCAAGGTCGGAAAATTGTGGGCGGAAGAGGATTCAAGGCCAAACATTCTTTTTAAGTCGATTTATCTCAAATTCGATTTATAAACAATTGCCACAATTATTTTCAAATATTGGAAAATCCTCCTTCAAGTTCAGAAAATGGAGATGGAAATGGAGAGATCATGGTCAAAAGTTTCTTTTAAATTCAATTGACAGAAATATGGTTTGTATTGCATAAATAAATGACAAAATAAATTGCCACCTCGGAAAATTTACTACCAAGGTCGGAAATGGGAATACGGCACAAATAAATAAAAAACAACTATTTTTAAATTTGGGAAATTCTACCCCAAGGGTCGGAAAATTTTGAGATTGTATCGTAAAGACTATATATCAACAGTGGGGTTGGGTTCGTAAGGTAAAACTTTGTTTTGAGTCGATTTACGTATAATTCAGTTAAAGATTTTTTTTCATTTTGCGAAAATCCACTGCCACATCAGAAAAGTCTAAAAAATTTACCCCAATTTGTAAGCTAGTTAATATATAAAATAATAACAAAATGTTCCTTGTTCCTTGCCCATCAAATTCTTTAACTTGGCTGATTGCAAACTATCTTGGCATAGTAAATCTGTTTCGTTCTTAATAAAAGATTTTGTGTTTTCAAGAAATTGTTTCTTGTTTTGCATACAAAAAATTCTTGATTTAAATTTGTGTTCTTATTTCTTTTTGGAATGGAAAAATGTACTAAATCCATCAGTTCGGGCAGAGTACGTGGATGGTGGAACCTAACTCCCCATCAGCCTAATGTGCTCGCTGTCTTAGATCTAAGAGAGTTGTTAGCTGGATGAGGTGTGCGACTGAATACCTTTATTCCTGGATTCAGAAGATCTCATAGTACCCCCGAACAGCTTAACGGTGTGACCAATTTATTCTTCGATAGTTACCAAGTTAAGGAGTATGCAGTGGCGGTGAGAAGTGCCGTGATGAATGTCCTGTGGTCTTTCTGGATAAGCAGCTCTTGTGCCACTTGCCATGTCAAAGTTAATTGTGCGTAAACCCTGACAAAGTTCTCACCTTTGGCAACCTTGTGTGAACCTTGTACGGTAAATTATGCAAGCTGGGCTAGCTATTATTCAGCAGAAATAACTTGTTCCTATAGAAAAAGTTGCATGTATATCATAATAATATCCATAATATCACCTGCATGGAGATATGGCCTAAAAGTGCACAGGATCGTGGCTATATCTCATCAGCACGAGACAACTGGGGAGTGAACTGAGGGTACCTCAAACTGAAAGTACCTAATTAACAAGCAGGCAGCAGACTACATGTAGTGTCTCAAATATCACCCAAACACACGGGCCAGACGCCTACTTACATGCATGGTCCTCTATTATGATAATGATACTACAATCAGGAAGAAGCAAGTTTTTTTGCTGCCAATCAAATGCAAACCAGCGCTGACCTACTTCATCGATCTCAGGCCAGCGACTGCAAATTGTTTTCTCTCTTGGCATAAGCCTCGGCATGCGTTCGACTCGTGTCGGTGTGAATAGTCAACTATGATTAATTAATTCAAGTCCCGACCTTCGGATTCAAAGAACGAGTAGAACCTGATTGTACTTTGGTTTCATAAAATCTAAAAAACACCTTCACCTGACATTTATTGTAAATGATTTTAGTCCGATTTTCTGTGTAGGCATTATATCTTTCTGGAACTGTTTCTTATCTTTCTACTAGATCTTAGATTAGAAGGAACAGACTTTAGTGTTGAAAATGCTCGTAGAATTAAGATTGAAGAATATTTTTTAAAGTCCTTTCCAAAATTTTAAAGCATTTTCAATGTATGTTCTCTTGAACAATTTTCGAAATAATTTATAACATCATTGATAGATATTATATATTTTTTTTAAATTGGTTCATTGCTTTCTATTGTTCTTATTAACTTCCGTTTTTTTACAGTCAGTCGTAATTATTTAAAGGTAAAATTATACCAAGAATTTCTTCCGTCTGAAAAATTACTTAATGTTGTAAAAGGAACCTATGTTTTTTTAAAAGTGGTTCGGCTCGCCTTTATGTTCGAGGGATCACAAATGTAGAAGGTTCGATTCATGATCCGTTCCGGCCAATTCAAAAATCCCGAAGGGTTTCGGTTCCGGACAGGATTGGAGCCTTGGATTGAATCGTGATCTATAATTTAATTGAATTTAATCTGAATTTTTTATTTTACTTGACAAATAGAAACTGTAAATTCTTAAGACTGATCGGTCATTGGATAATATATATTGTGTAATTTAAATTATACCACAAGACCGAATAAGAACTCAAAGTATGGGAAGCTTTTTCATGGCAACTTACTTTACAGCGGTCGGTGGTCGGTGTGAAAACTTTATTATTAGATATTCCGTAGGCGTTGCCGAACATAGACCTCTTCACCCAGCTCATTCATGACAAATATAAATAAGAACAATTATTTTTAAAATTGGAGAAAGTTTTGTGCAACAACTTGAAATTAATCGTTTAAGTCCTTTTGATTCCCATGCCAAGACAAATCGAGTCTCTCTCCAAATGGCATAACAACTAGTTCCCACTGTCAGCTGGACAGCTTCCAAGCGTAATTGAAATATGAAATGCGTGATTCAAAAGGTCAGTCGGGAGGCCTGGTATCTCCTCTTTGCTGTCGATTCGCATGGAAACCATGCAATATGCAAGGACGTGCCGAAGTTGTGCAGTGTTTTTGCCATCGAACCGTTAACGCCTCGCATTCTTTGGTTTCTCGTTCCCTTCCCCATTCCTCCCTTCGCACCAATGGATTTAATTTTCGCATTTTCCTTGTTGTTAATAAATTAATAAATTAAATTGCCATGTTGCCTTTTATGGTAACACGCGCTTTGGCTGTGTGCCGAAAAAGTGAAAATTTTTAATATAAATAATTTCTGCCACGTTTTCACTTTGACACTGGCAGCAGCAGATTTTTAAAGTATTTTCCACAAATTTCTGCATAACTTTTTTATTATTATTTTGTCGTTTTGATTTATTATAAGGAATTTTTCAACTGTGCGTTTTAAAGTGTCATGTATTTAATAATTATTTATTAATTTATATTAAACAATTTTTGCTGAGCTGCTAATGGATTTATGAGTGAGTTAATGTGCGTTTGTGTGTGTGTCTCTTTGCTAAATTGCAATTTAATTAAAATGCAATCAATTAAAATCAAATGAGATATGAGAGTTCAATACTTAGATTTATTAAAATCGATGAAGGAAATGAATTATTCAAGAACATTTGTGGAAATTGAAAGAAACAACTTAAAGGCTTCGACTGCACCTTAACACCCCACAAGCAAATGTGACGACAATGAGTCGCACCACGTCTCAGAAAACGCTAATAGAGTGAAACAGCGAAGCTTGTCTTGATGTGAACTATATTCGTGTATATAGATAAATGGATTTTTCTAAGAAGACAATTAAATTTTTGCTGAGATAAAAAAAAAAACAACAAATTGCGCCCTTTCCAAAAAAAATTAGGTTCCCAACACTATTTTACATTTGTACTTATTATAAAACTCGGGATAAAATGATTATGTTTTGATTAAAAACAATAAAACTTAAAAATTACGATTTCGTCTGAGCTTTATTTAATTGTTTTATTTACAGTTTTCCGTAGAATTTATAACTTCCATGAGGAGAGACATAATTAAGAATGTAAGGTTTTTAAAAAATTAAGGCTGGAATCTATAATTTGCAAAACACGCACTCTTAAAGTGAACATTGGTTTGATTGCACAACACAGAAAAAAAGGGTTCCATCATTCATATCATTTAAAATCTATATCATTTATTTTTATACCTCAAAATATAAAATTGTCATTAAAAATATATATTTATATGATACAATGTAAATACAATAAGCTACTAATTTCAAATTAATAAAAGAATAAAAAAAATGAAAACGAGGAAGAGATTCAAAATTTAACACGTCGAAAGTGGAAGCAAGATAAAAAAATATATAAGTATTCTCTCGGAGTTAGTTGGTCTAATCCACTATTCACAAAAAAAAAAACTTTTAAGTCATCGAATTGTAAAAGGAACTTTGTTATCCTTTCGGGTTCGTCGAGTTCATGGAATTCATATTTGCGTCTAATGTATTCTCTTGAGATCATTGTATTGCATGTACATATATATCATGGCATATTTCACTCCTTAAGATATACCAATTTGCTAAATATCGTCCGTTCGTCGCCCATGCTAAGTAATTTTATCAAGACTATTGAGTCACCGCATTTTTACGCTAGGTAATAAACATAATATATGGGTGATTCCATGAAAAATTTACCACTCGGATTTTCTTTTGAGTTGAGATTATTTTATTTGCAATCTCTGTTGAACAGTAGGAGGGTACGTATTTTTTGGGTTTTCCCGAAATTTGACTAATTCACGGTAAAGATTTTTTTTTGGAAAATTAAAGATTTACAAAAATTAAATTATTTATTATTGCTTGCTACGGAAAACCATTGGCAAAAAAATATGGATCCTAAACTTCTTAGTTACCCACATTTTAAAATTAAGCCAATTGTTTGTCAACCAAATGGCGAAAATTTATATACAACGAGAGAGTAAGTTTAAGTCGGTCCTGCTCGACTTCGATTTACCCGTTACTCAGGGTAAGGTTTATTTAAGAATATTTTATTAGATCACAACATGCTTGGAGATATGAGATTTTTTCCAAATTGCGGGGGTGGCAACTCAACTATAGCTCATCTGATCGGAAAATTATATATGGCGAATCGATAGGTAATGATGATTAAAATATATGTCTAGAAGGTTCGAACACTCTATTTTACAAATTGTGGGAGATATGAGGTATTTTTCAAATTCCGGGGGCGGGAACTTTTCCCTCGTTCATCTGATGAGGAAATGAAGTATGGCGGATCGATAGGTAATGATGATTATAATATATGTCTAGAAAGTTCGAACCATCTATCTTCAAAATTGTGGGAGATATGAGGTATTTTCCAAATTGCGTGGGTGGCAACTCTTCAATCGTTCATCTGATCGAAAAATGATGTATGGCGGATCGATTGGTAATGACGATTTAAATATATGTCTAGAAGGTTCGAATAATCTATTTTCAAAATTGTGGGAGATATGAGGTTTTTTCATATTGCGGGGGCGGAAGGGGGCGTGGCAAAAATTTGAAACAAATTTGATCTGCGTGCAGAAGATACAAGTCTACACTGAAAAAATGGTAGCTCTAGCTCTTATAGTTCCTGGGATCTAGGTGTTCATACAGACGGACGGACAGACAGACAGACAGGCGGACAGACGGACAGACAGACAGACGGACAGACGGACATGTCTATATCGACTCGGCTATTGATGCTGATCAAGAATATATATACTTTATGGGGTCGGAGATGCTTCCTTCTGCCTGTTACATACATTTGCACGAACTTAGTATACCCTTTTTACTCTGCGAGTAACGGGTATAAAAATTAATTGCCGCGAAAAGGTATCTTTTTATACACTTGAAAAGTGTATATTAATTTTGCCCAGAAGTTTGTAACGCATAGAAATATTCATTTCCGACCCCATAAACTATATATATTCTTGATCAGGATGACGAGCTGAGTTTAATTCCGTCTGTCCGTCCGTCCGTCTGTCTGTCCGTCTGTCTGTCTGGCCGTCTGTCTGTCTGTCTGTTTCTACGCGAACTAGTCCCTAAGTTTTAAAGCTATCGAGCTGAAATTTTGCACAGAGTCTTCTTTTTACTGCACGCATCTAATATGTCGGAACCGGCCGGATCGGATGACTATATCATATAGCTGCCATAGGAACGATCGGTCTAAGAACTAGTTCTAGTTGGAAAAACTTTTTTGTTTTAAGACGTAGCGTCACAAATCGTGGTATATATTAGTTTTATATGCTTCCACCCAATTTTGGAAAAATTGATCAAAATCGGATCACTAAAGCATATAGCTGCCATAGAAACGGTCGGTCAAAAACTAGTTCTAGTGAGAAAAACTTTGTTGTTTTCCATGATAGCGTCCCCAATCTTGGTATATATTAGTTTTATATGATTTCACATAATTTTGAGAAAATTGATCAAAATCGGATGACTATAGCATATAGCTGTCGTCATAGGTCCGATCGGTCGGAAAATGTGTTTTACTAAGAAAAGTTTTTTTTATGGTATCAAATTTTTACTATCAATGATTTAAAAATTTTAAGTATTTGATATCTATATCCTATTTATATTTTACCGGTTAAATCAGTTGGAGAAAACTTTTTCAAGTGTATTTAAACTTCGCCACAGTCGAAGTTAGCTTTGCCTTCTCGTTTTCCTTTATTGTTTCTCTCAAAATTCTTGTATCCAGAAATTTAAAAAATAAAGCTGTAAATGGGCTTCTCAATAGTTTCGGTGTTATGCATTTCTTTCTCAATTATTTTATTTATTTGGTAGTGTGATTATACGGGAAATGCGATATTAAGGAGTGAAACTTAATTTAAGTGTATTTTCTCTATGAAGCGTCTTCGAAAAACCACGAAAAAATAGAAAGGCTTAAAATTTCAATATGGGACTTTCACCATTGTTTTCACCAGAAAATTAATTAAATAATTTAAATCAAACTAATAAAACATTAAACGAGACGGCAAAGTTACACATTCCAATTGATTTATCTAAAAAAATATATTTAGGATATAGATATCAGATATTGAAATATTATTAATCATTAAAAATCTGGTTGTTGAATTTATTACTTAATCGCGGTAGTATCATAATAATAACACTTAAAAAAGATGGGTTATTAAAATGGGCCTTTTTTGTCGACCAGAGTTATTGAAGAAATTGTAAAAGTAATACATTTTTTAATAATAATAATTTATTGAAAATATCGTATTACAATGAACATAAAAAATATTAATCATAATTTAAAAAAAAAAAACATATAACAATATTGTGTTTAATACTAACATATATTTTGTAACCGACTTGGTTGCACGAACCGTCCGTCGGCCAAGCACATTTTGCCTCACCCCGTACCCGCTTAATACGCCTGACTTCCCTGATCTTCCCAAGATATTAGACATTTTTTAATATGCACTGAATAATCGTTACTCCAATTTACGATTTACGAACTGGTTTTCCCAGTTCCCAGTTTCCCGTACTAAAATTTTATTGTAAACTAAAATTTTCAGATTTCTGTGAAAGAAACCTTTCAACAAAATTTGAAGGATCCGATCAACATCGGGTATATGGGTCATTCTTTTTCAAATCGAAGAGACTTCAAACTTTTTTCTTTTATTTAAACTAAAAAAAAAAAAAAAAATTAAACCTTAAGATGCCGATCTCTGAGTATATCACGGTTTGCAAAAAAACAATTTCAAAAATTGGGAAAAATCAATAAACGGAAAAAGGGTTTTTTTTTGTAAATTGATATCTCGGTTTGTTTATCGGACAAATCTCGGATCTATTGTTATGAATAGTATTTCGATGTGGCTATAAAATTAATATTACTTTATTATTGCTAAAGTTTATGTATAATTTTTCAAAATGTTAACCACGTTGATATAGCTTCTAAGAACATACAATTTATTGTCCCAGAAAATTATAGTGCTTTCAAAAATATGAACCTGAGATATCAATTTAAAAAAACCCCTTTTCCGTTTTTTTTGTATATTTCCCAATTTTTGAAATTTTTTATAAATACATTTTTTTTCCAAAACCTTGATAAACTCAGAGATGGGCATCTCGAGGTCTAATTTAGGTTTTTTTTATTTAAATCGAAAATAAAAAGATTAAAGTCTGTTCGATTTGAAAAAGAGTGACCCCCATATACAGAATACTGTTCATCGTTGTATATCAGATTTATTTACAGTCGAATTCTTTTAATAGCAAATGTTTATTTTAAAAGTTAAAAATATACGCTTAACTAAAATTACCTAAATTCGAATCTCTGAAAGGGCGGTATATTATGTCGTGGAAATTTTCCTTACCTAATACACACCCATATTTTACGATCACCGCCTGTCTTGATCCCCTGTAGCATATGTCACAAATTTTTATTAGCTTTTATCACCAAGTTTCTGACTTACCTGATTTTATAATTTTCACAGGTCACTGGATCAGCGACGGAACATTCCAGGAAGGTTCGCGAAACCAATTAAATAAACGTTAGCAGAAGGGAAAAGGAAAACCCCCATAATAATCTTACCCTAAGCAGGTAAACCAGACCGTTAGCGGGGATTAGCGGTGATGCGTGAGTGAATGTACCTACTTTTGGGTATATAAAGTTCGGCCGCTGCCCAACTCCTCACAGTTACAAACTGCAGCGTCTAACGTGAACAAGTAAAAAATCTCTCTACAAGATGGTTCTAAGCAATTCCACACCAAATAACAAAAACCACGAGCTCAAAGTGGACACGGCGGTAATGAATAGTGCCGATTTGAGTGAACTGCTACAGTTGAATGCGGAGATAGCCGAAAGAAGTCGTAATCATCCGCAGTGCGATGCGAGTAATGCCTGTGGCCTACTAAGGGCTACCATGACCAGAGAAGAATTATTTGAGACATCCTCATTGGATGATGATCGCTTCTTAACGGCACTAGAGCATCAGAATTCGTATATTACACCTTCCAGGGTACAAGTGACCGACCTGGATTTATCCAGCATTGAGAATCTTATGAAGTATTTTGATGAGGAGGTGCCCGTAACACCCACCAAAACTCTGCCCAAAGGTAAGGTGGCTAGTGCCATAGCTAAGTTGTCATATAATCAAACGGAGCCTCTGACCACTCCACCGAAAGTAAAATTGGTGGGGGGTAAGCAAAAGATCAGTGAACTCAAACAAAAATATGAACAGCAGCCGGAGACACCGCAAACCTCTAACAAGGGGGCAGCCCATAGATTACCCATGAAGGTTAAGGAAATAGCTCAACTTTTTAATACCAAACTTAATCAAGTGATGCGTCGTAACACCGAGGAACCACAATATGTTACACTACAAAATGAACTCTCACCGGAGGCCAAACCCTACGCCAAATCTCGCTTAGCCTCAGGACCCTGTCTCATAGCCGAGGAGGTGTTCCGAGAGCTGAGTGTCAAGGATAAGGCTTTGTTGTTTAACAAATTTGTGGGCGAAATGGCAGCCAAACATCCCAAATTCAATGCACATGCGGACGATCTGAAAGCCAAGGTCAAGAAGCAAATGGCACGGGGAGAGGTGATAGCCGAACAACAGGCTAGTGTGAAGCATTTGGCCCAGGAACTGGAGGCCAAATGTGTGCTGAAGCAACCAACAGCTACACCACCTAAAACGGGAGCAGTGACGGCCTCAATGCAGCAGAAAGAAGAAACGCCTGCCCAGCTACATGTCAGCACTTTGACGGTGATACTCAAGCCCAGTCCCGAGCGACGGGCTGCACCTAGACGTCAGCTGGAGCGAGAGGGAGAGGCGCAGCAACGTGAGGGATCTCAAAAACGCAACATACATGCCATACGCACCATACACATACCCACCGAAGCCTATGCTCCACCCAAGAAGATCCGCCGTACACGTCAAGAGAGATCCGGCTTGTTTTTTCAAAACGAACCACTTGAAGATCTCTTTTACAGTTGGTTAAGCTCAGAGAATGGTGTCTTGTTTGATATTACCTCCACGGCGAATACCGATGAAACTATAGACATACAGCCAGATGAGACAGTTGGCATAGCCCAACCAGAGGATCTTTCTGAAGTGAGTCAAAAGTCTGCGGTGGAGAGATTGCTGGAAGAAGCCATAGCCAAGTTGGAAATGGAAAGTAAGGTCAAGGAGTTTACCCATGTGGAGGAAAAGGAGAGGGATAGCTCACTGGCCACACCAGTAATGCCCACTCCACGTAAGCTCAAACGGCAGGCACCACCCATACCGGCACCACGTACCAGTCTGAGTCAAGCTCAGTCCAACTGCATTACATCCAGCAGTGCGTCCAGCTGCAAGCCCTCCGAGGGGGAGGAAAGTGAATCGGGGTTGTCTACTTTACCCAAGGTGAGTTTAAGAAAGTACACTTTTGTGCTTACCCCTACTTACCCTTATATTCTTCTCCCTCACAGATAACCAGCGATGAATCTCAGCCCGAAATGCAGCGTGAGGAGAAACAATCCAACGAATTTGACTTTGCCAAACCTCAGCGACCACCACGTAAGAAGAAAATGCGTCGTACCCTCACCTGGAAGAAGGAGAACTCCATAGTGGAGGCCACAGCCATTACCTCCACCGACTCGGACTCGGATTATAAATCCAACAAAAAGAAATCCCTTAGCCATGCCGAGCAAAGCTATATCGAGCTAGATAAATCTCTGATGCGTCAAGTCAACTCTCCCCGTAAGATCAAGTCTGCCTATACCCTAACGGTCATGTCCTCGCCCTCACCCAATGCGGATAGTGATCAGTCGCCCGCCCAGACTCCACGCCAGTCGCTGGATCAAACCTTAAGAGATAGTTTCATTGATCAAGGTTTTGAGACTTGTTCCAATGATCCCATGGAAAATAGTCCGCTGCGTCCTTCCAGCCTGGGCATGTCTTCGAAACCCTCGGGCTTCTCCACACCCATCAAAGGTAGTCCGGCCGCACAGCAGCAACTATTCAGTCCCATAGCCACTCCAGATCAGAGGCCTCGTCGCAGTTCTTTGGCCATGCAAGTCATACGAGAGGATCAACCCTTGGACTTGGATCACACCCCCAGCACACCCAACACTCCGTGCAGTGAACGTGAATTCTTTGCCAATGCTCCCACCTTGGAAATGAATTCATTGCCACAGGATTTGCCCAAGCCTCATTCCCGATTTTGGATATGTGCCGGTGATTTCACCGTCTCCTTGGAGATCTTCCACAACTCGCCGGAAAGATTGCGTCTGCTGTATGAGATTTTTACCCAAAAGAGTTGGGAATCCCGAGAATTGGCCTTTGGCATTGATAATCATCAGTTTAGCCGCAGAGGAGTTGCCAATGCCCAGGCCCGTCTACCCGAACGTCCTGCCAATACGAAGGGTTGCTCACATTATTGGTTTGCCAGTGGAGATCTGGCGGTACCATTCAGCGGAAAACTTTTGAGCAGCGAAAAAGTGGAACATCTCTTTCAGTTTTTGTCCCGGGAACTGGAGGATCAAATGGATTTGCGGTTTGGTGTGGATAACATTGAGTTCAGCAGTATGCCGGAGTTTTGTTACAATACCGCCAAATACTCCATAGAGAGTAGCTACAGCATGCTGGTGGGTCTACAGACGGGAAACAGTAATGGCCTGGAGGGACGCAGTAAATACTCGTGGCCCAATAATCACAACAACAACCACAACAATACCATCAAGACCAGCGATCTGGATCAAACGGAATTCGAGTCGGATAGTTTCTTGAGTAACAATAGTGGTAGAATGTCCTTTTCACCCGATATGTTTAGCCTGGACTATGAGGCAGTGCCGTTGGATGAATTATTTGAGAAGAAGTCTCCTGGCCCTGCCATGTCCATGCCACAAATGTTGAAAACATTGCAACAACAGCAGGTCAAGCTCAGGGGTGTGGAGCAACGCATACGCAGCTATTCGAATAACTCGAATCTAGCCGATGCCTCGTTGGAACATTGCCGTAATACACCCGAATATGTTCACAAATTGAGGGCCATTATACGGGCCATTGATAGCATTGGCAAGGTAAATGGTTTTCGCACTTGTTCCCTGGAACAGTTGGAGAGTTTCATGTATTTCCTGAGCGAATATGCCGATGTGTGTTTGGCCAATTGCAGCGAACATATGGATAAGATTTTGGACACTTTGCTAGATCGACGCGCTGTGGCAGTTTGATAATCCTATATTTACTTTTATCTTTTAAACATTTAATGATCTTATCCCATCTATTCAATTACTTTTAAGTGCTAACATTTAATGTTACAAATAATTGCAAATATTGATAATAAAAATTTTTAAGAAAACTTAAATTCAAAAGTGTAATTTTTCGGAGAGGAAATGAAACTCAATCACACTGCTCGAAAACGAGTAGGCATTCATGTTATCTTGTTTTCAATGTCAAATGACAAGCTATTCACAATGAAAACAAGAAAACACGAGAGCCTAAGTTGAAGTCGGCCCTGTTCAACTTCGACATGCCCTTTACTCAGGGAAATATTTATTTAAGAATATATTATTGAATCACAGAATGCCCAACGTAATTATTTTATTTGCTTAGAACTCGACGATAGTTCATCAGATAGTTCATCTGATATGGTGTATCGATATGTAATGATTATTAAAATATTTGTCTAAACGGTGCAAACAATATATTTTCGAAATTGTGGGATATACAGTTGGGAAAAAAATAACAGGACCACTATGACACCCTGTCCAATTGATCAAAAAACAAACAATTAGTGTTGCAATTTTTGCAAGTCTTGCTATTTTTAATATTGATTAGTATTCCTCTAATAAGAAAAAAGTAGAACTGCCCTTGAAGTGGTTTTAAAAATTTTTTTGTATGTATAAAGGGTTAAAAAATAGCGAAAAAATAATAGGATAATAATAGCATTCTTTATAGAAACCACTATATTTTGATGAATTACTTTGATGAAAAGCAGGGGGTTAATGGATTTGACTTTGATTTTATTACTTTGATCATCAAGAGTAAGGTAAATACCAAGGCTCGTGGAAAATACTGGAGAAAAAAAAAAAAATTGATTTTGATGGGGAAATCCTTTAAAGAAGTTGTTCAATTGGTTGAGTATTCAAATAAAATAATACTGAGCGCAATAAACTACAAAGAAAAGACAGAAACAATAGCACAAAAGCGATTCCTGGCTCAGTTTAACGTCAAAAGATTGTTACTCAAGGGCAACAGGAATCATTTTAAGGCTGCAACTAAGCTCAAAAAGGACATAAATATAACTGCGTCGGTCCAAAAAGTTCACACATGACCCAGAGAACAGAATTCAAAAACCCGAAGGCCCAGGAAAAGTCCCTGTTTTAAAAGCCACACACATTAGTAAGCGCATGAAATTCGCAAAGGAACATATAAATTGGACATCCCCAAAATGTTGGAATATTTTATAGAAAGATTACAGTTAAGTTGTTATGTTTCGTGGAAAAGGTTCTCGTTTATACGCCAGGAGTCCTCTAAACTCAGAAAACAATCCAAAATTTACTGGAAAAATCTTTTAACAGGAAGGCTCAAGTGTAATGGCATTTGGATGATTTTCTTACTATGGAGTAGGTCGACTATATTGTATCAAAACCTTAATGGATCAACATGTATACTTCCATATTTTGATTTTTGATGCTTCATTTCACAGAATATGAGATGCCGCTAGTTTGGGTCTTCCAACAAGACAATGACCACAGGAATAAGTTAAGAAAAATTCTGTGAAAGTTTTAGAGTTGCCTGCGCAGTCACCAGACCTCAATCCCATCGAAAATCTGTGGTCTAATGTTAAAAGGAAGTTACTACAGTTAAGCCAACCAGCACCGGATCAGTATGGGAAGTCGTTCAGAAGTTCTGAAGCAAGAATTCTCTAAAACGGTGCCAGGACTTGGTTTTTTCATACCTCTACGATACAAGTCTTCACTGTTAAAATGGTAGCTCTAGCTCTTATAGTGTTTGAGATCTAGGTGTTCATACAGACGGACGGACATGTCTCGTGCGTCGAACAGTGTGAACGCAGCCTGACTTTCCATATCAAATTACACCTCATTTTAACAACTTCATTAGATAATGAAAAGTCGATGACTGAAACAAATTAACAAACTTACACGAATCTTTTAGAGCGGTCACTCTGTCTATTAATAACATTGACTTTAAATATTCATTTCATTTTAAATATTAAATGCATCATCAGCAGCTTTCCGAGCACAATTTGCCAATTTTCCATCGCTAGCTTGTAAGTTAGCCATATGGCACGTAGGAGTAGGGACAAGAAGCCTCACGTTTCTTGGCTAAATATTTGCCTTGGGTTTTCTTCGTTCGTTTGGATTTTCTTTTTTATTTTTTATTCTGTGGCCCTGCACTTGCTATTGCTGTTATTGTTGGTTGCAGTTTGAGCACCCGAAACGCCTTTGGTTCAATAACAATTTCATGTGCCCAAAGTGCTGGACAAACATGAAATCAAATAAAATCTGAAATCTTTGTCGCACACAAACATAAAATTGTGCCAAGGCATTTAAGCGTTTGCCATGTCAGGGTATGTCCTCAAATTCGATTGTTATTGATATATGCATTTATATGGACAATCTGCTTGACAGTTTGGAGAGACATGTTGACTTGCCCCATGTCCAGGCATTGATGCTGCAAATAGTAAGTCGATGAACGAACAAAACTCTTTCCTGGACTGAGATCACATAAATAGGGCTATTGGCAAAAGCTATGGCATGCTTAGGCAATTATTTGTGAAGCAACTAGACACCAGTAAAATTGATGTACGAGCAATGCTCAAAGAGCAACAGGGTTCGGAATTGCTCGCTCGGGAGCCACGCACTCTAGCTTTTGGGTGGAGGAGCTAAATACTAAAAAATTTCCCAAAAAGGGCTTATTTGGCGCTGTTTTTGATCCGAGAAATAAACTGACTTCATATTTAACACAAAAATAACATATTAAGTATAAAACGAGGTCGTAAGTTAAAGTCGGCCATGCTCGACTTCGATATACCCGTTACTCAGGGTAAGGTTTATTTAAGAATATTTTATTACATCACAACATGCCCAAATTTTGGGAGATATGAGGATTTTTCCAAATTGCGGGTGGCAACTCTACTATAGCTCATCTGATCGGGAAATGATGCATGGCGGATCGATAAGTAATGATGATTAAAATATATATCTAGAAGGTTCGAACAATCTATTTTCAAAATTGTGGATGATATGAGGTATTTTTCAAATTGCGGGGGCGTGAACTTTTCTATCGTTCATCTGATCAGGAAATGATGTATGGCGGATCGATAGGTAATGATGATTAAAATGTATGTCGAGAGGGTTCGAATAATCTTTCTTCAAAATTGTTGGGGATATGAAGACTTTTCCAAATTGCGGGGGTGGCAACTCTACTGTCGTACATCTGATCGGAAAATAATATATGGCGGATCGAAAGGAAATGATGATTATAATATATGTCTAAAAAAATTCAAACCATCTATCTTCAAAATTGTGGGAGATATGAGGTATTTTCCAAAATGCGTGGGTGGAAACTCTTCTATCGTTCATCTGATCGAAAAATGATGTATGGTGGATCGATAGGTAATGATGATTAAAATATATGTCTAGAGGGTTCGAATAACCTATCTTCAAAAATGTGGGTGATATGAGTTTTTTTTCATATTGCGTGGGCGGGAGGGGGCGTGGCAAAAATTTGAAACAAACTTGATCTGCGTGCAAAAGATACAAGTCTACACTGAAAAAATGGTTGCTCTAGCTCTTATAGTCCCAGAGATCTAGGTGTTCATACAGACAGACGGACGGACGGACGGACGGACAGACGGACATGTCTATATCGACTCGGCTATTGATGCTGATCAAGAATATATATACTTTATGGGGTCGGAAATGCTTCCTTCTGCCTGTTACATACATTTGCACGAACTTAGTATACCCTTTTTACTCTACGAGTAACGGGTATAAAAAATCGAGAGCCGTGAGCTGTTGCTCTCGAGCGAGAGCCGATTTCTCGCTCTTGGCTTTTTAGAAAAGCTTTGACTCCAGAACCTGGGGCTCCTAGCTCAGAGCCGAGAGCTACGTATTAAAGACCCATCGGCGCAAATTCACTTTACGGAATCGAGCACCTCCTTAGCACTTCGCATGCTGTGTGACAGACAGAATAGATTACAACCTGGTATACTTTTCTATAGGCATGGCCGCTTTGTGGGCTGCGTGCTTTCAAAACCTCGTTACTTGTAATCGAGGAAGTGGGCGATGGACAAACGTTCTTCGGGTTTCCATTACAACTGCATATACTAATTTAAGAATTGTTATCGACGGTGTGAATGTGCCGGCCACACAACAACACACAATTTTTAAATAGTATGCGCAGTCGTAATGCAGATACTTTACGACTTAATATACTTTTGAGAAATAGTGTATGGGGTGGTAATACATTTGCAGTACAACCTCTTATGCTAAAGTAAATGAAGTAGTAATGCATTTGCAGCACTGATCCATAAACCGTAATACAAGGAGTGTTAAGAGTTGTAATGAATGCCCAAAAATGTTAAATCACTTATTCAAATTAATATTTTAATAATTCAAATCAATAATTTCAGTTTTAAATTATTTATTTCTATAATATTTCTTGCAATAAAAAAATTAAAATAAAAATAATAACCTTAAAACATACTATAAACTAGAATATTTTTCATTATTAATATTTTTCTTATCATTTATATCAATATTTTTGATAAGTTTTGCTTTTTTATCATATTTTTGATATGCATAGCGTCTCTTTTGCGTCTTAAATGCTTGACGAATCGATTGAAACTACACACATGTTTGTGTAAGTATTAATAAAAAAGAATGAAAAAGGATCAAGCATATAGACAAACCACGAAGTAGAAAACACCAGTGATTTTCGAATTAACGACGACCGAAGCACCGAAGTCATGCCAAATTACCATATGACAACTCTGCATACAAAGTAATGCGAGAGTGTTCTATACTTGTGGACTGTTGTAATGCATGATGTGGGCTCACCTCATTTAGCAGTGCGCCGCTGGGGAGCTGCAAGCCGATAGCTCAGAGCCAAGAGCTATAAGTCAAGAGCTGCAAACGAGAGCTGGCTCTGGTAGTAACAATTTTTTTTGAGAGGTGCCTGCTCAATAGGATGCGTGCCCTGGATGATCTTAGTCAGCGTATTCCCCTCTTTATTTCGGGGTTCGGTACCTAGACAGGGTAACAAACATTTTCCTGCAATACGTTGTGGCTGCTTGGAATAGCAGCTATGTCACAACTACACAAAATTCGCGTCCACCAAGCTAAGCACCCTGGCATATGTGCACGAAAGAGCTGGAGAAAGAGCTAATCGTCCCTATGATAGGTGACGTCATAAACAAACAATACTTAGAGTACCCTGAAAGGGTAATAGGACATCCAATCTGACTAGTGCGGCGTCTCCGACGAAGCTAAGGATAATTGGCTTCAAAACCAGGACAAGGCTTAGAATATTTCCCTGGCACCTGTCAAGCCGTCAAATCTAAATACTAAGTATTTTTAAACTTAAAACTAGAAACTTGAAACTAAACAAAAAATTATGAACATACCCACGCTTATATATAATATTTAATATAAGTGTTTAAGTTTGTTCCTTATCAAAAATATATAAGTTAAACAGTAAAAACATATTAAAAAGAAAAAAAGCAAATATATTTGTAACAAAGGTAATTGAAATTCATAAAGAACATAAGCATATTTTATTTAAAACATTTTACTAACAAAGGAAGGTAACTACACACAGAGAAATCTAGCACGATTCGGCAAGACTGAAATCTGCTTCAATTTAGTTTTTTTTCGTCTTGAATTTTCAAGAAGAAATCTGCTTGAAATCGAGAAAACTTTGTGTGTTTGGTGGCAAGGGAGGTGAGACAAAAAAATAGAGCTTGAAAATTCATGCTTGATTTCAGTATTTTCTTCTTGAATCCAAGAAAATTTTGTCTTGCCGAACTTCTGACACGAAATATGCTTGATATCAAGCACGATCTGCTCGATTTTTTCTCTGAGTGTATAATTATTTCATAGACCAGTGCATTATTGAGTCAAATTTTCCAATTTTAAATAAATAATTAATAATTAGATCATTTTCACCATGAAACTCTTTCGCGATAAACTTACTTTTCATAAGATAGCCCATAGCACATGGGCATTAAGATAGCCCATAGCATAAACGATCCACGTGCATGGTTACGCTTGCAGCAGGTGTATCGGATATGTCAAATATCTCTCCGTTATTTATAATGTAATATGTTCCATAATTATATATCACTGTTTTGAATTTATCGACCCGAAACTTATATACTATACGTTTGGATACCTTGGATTGAAGACGCGAGTACTTTTGCTGTATGCGTTACTTCAGATGTTACTTTTTCCAATCTCGCAGAAGAAACGTTTTCCTAAAAGAGACTTCTTTCTATATCACCACCGGCCAAATGGAGAGGACAGATTCTTATGCAAAATCAATTTGTTCTGTGCTTACCGACTTTGGCTTGCGTCTGTGTGAAAAAACGAATGCTCTCGGACCCTGGTGGCTATGCCGTGGCCAGGCCTGTTCTATATACCGAGAGTTTCTCACCTACCTGAAGTGTCGCAGATTGGTAGGCCTTTCCCGAAGGCAGAAGAGAACTCGTGATTAAAGAAAGAAAACTACAGAATTTGCGTTTGTTTCTTCTTTTTTTTGCATATGAAGCAATCTCAAATAGATTTTGGTTTTATTTTTCCCACATCATAATTAATTTCATTAAATGTACATTATCACTCTTAAGATTACGAAACACAAACTAAAGCCTATGATATATATGTATGTGTGTGTATAAGTATATATGTACGTATGTATATAGTTGGCATCTGGGGATGTTTGTGTAGTATAATTTTAGGATGTAAGTATATAAATATGTTTTGATGTGAATCAAAATGAATTTACCAACTAACTCAATTCTCAACTTGGGAATATTTTGTATTCATATTTTGTTTATTTTTTTTTTTTGGTTTCTTTCTTGTTTGCTGTTTTGATTAATGCCTTTCAAGAAGGCTTTTCCTTGGGCTGATGGTTGTATAAGTATTTTGTTTGGGTTTTGCTTTTGGTTTTTATCATGCATTTTTTGGCAGCCTAATTTTCATACAAATTAAGCGCAATTATTTGTTATGCTTACAACAAGTACATAATTTACAATTTGCATAAGTTGTTCTTCATATGTGTGGGTGTTGTTGTGTGTTTATATTTACAATACATGTGTGTTAGTGCTGTGTTTTTAACAATTTGGCAACATTTGAAATGTACTTTATTTTTTTTTTACTTGCTTGTTTATTTAAATTAATTCATGTTTCAACTAACTAACCAGGATGTGTTTTGGGAGACGCATTTCTACCCCAGCTTTATTTAATTTTTTTTTTGTTTCAAAATAAATGTATCTAAATATTTATAGTCATTTCTAGTGCAAATCATTCGGCATACTCTTTTCAGTTGAGTTTGTTTAATTTGGTGATAGGTTTGACATTTGAATGAGGCAAAGAATTAATAAAAACCAAATTAAAATTTGGATTGGAGAATCTTCTATTTCTTCCGCTTAGAAATATTTAGGATACGATGGGACGAAACATCCATTGTTCACTTTTTTGTTTCTACATCGAGATTTGACTACAATTCGCAAATTCGTCCAATATGTGGAGGTTAAAACCGTGTAAAATATGAAACGGGCTATAAATTCCTCAGTTCTCCAAACAAAGCCCTGATTAACGTGACTCGCTATCAAAAGTGTTGCTATCAAAAGTTGCTGCATTTTAAACCTTCTCGTAAATCAAAATATGGCGAGTAAAAAAATGATTTTCTATACTCTTTTTGGAACTGCATACGTTACACATTTATTTTGACAGTGAAATTGTTGATATAAATATTAAAGTTTTTAATAAAGATGATTTAAGGTAATTTTATTAAGAGGAACCCATTTTCAGAAAGAAAATGTTCGGGTTCAGGTTTGGGTGGTCAAGGGAGTCAAAATACTGTAACGAACTGTATCTATTAAATTAAAGTGGAAATAAATGAAATCGTAATCGTAAAAAAAATACTTAAATTATAAATATTTTTTAAAACTTTTCAACAATTAATTGCTTTCTTTACAAATTTTGTTAAACTTAGATCGACCCAACGTTCAAACCAAAACCTTAGAGCAAAAACCTGGAAACACAAGTTTCTAAACCTTAACCATTGGTAACCAATGGCTTTATCCAAATGTTTTAACTAGTGTTCTGCAGAATTTTTGGAACTAAATCAAAAGAACTTGTCATTAAAATGAACTAAGGAACCATGTTTTAGTGCTTGAGCCATAGTTCATTTTTGAACTATTCACTTCTTTAACTAAAGTATATTTTCGGAAGTACGTTTTGAAATTTAGTTTATTTGTTGAATTTCAAATAAAGTTAATTATCTGAACAATAGTTTATTTTAGAAATGCATGTATTTTGAACTATAGTTAATTTTAGGACAAACGTGTATTAATCGAGGATTGTAAGCATTTTTATGTCCTGTGGTTTCAAAAATGAACTTTACTTCGAAAAATGAACTATAGTTCAAAATGTGAAAAGGTCATTTTAAGGATACAGTTCACTTAATAATTTTTAGTGTAAACTATGTATGACGCTTCCATAACCGAATTGTACAAACAGATAATAATTAAGGAGGTCTTCTACCTTTGATGAGTGTTTTATGAGTATTTTTTAAAAAAATTCTGGAGAGAAAACCTTAAACGATTTTTCAATTTGGTTTCTTGTTTTGTGTTATTTATTAATTATATAAAAAGTAAAAACAGAAATTTTGGATTTCGAGGGCTGTTCAAAAAGTTATCGGCCTGCCAGTTAAGGTCTCAAAAAAAAGGTGGGGAGGTGGTGGTCATGATTCCGGGACTCCAGGTTATCGGAACTGAAAACGGTAAATGAGTTTATGATCAGAATATTTTTCAATCATATTTTTCAATATTTTTTTTGAAAAATTGGCAGCCATTTAAAAAAACATTTTCGATTTTCAAAGTTTTTTTTTTGTAGTTTAGTGTAAAAAAATAGCAAAAAAATGTTTTTCATCTTGATTGAGGTACGGGCCAGAATTACATCAATTCTGCGTTGATTGCAACATGGCTGATCAAAATAGGTTTGGTAGAACTGGCGCAATCATGGCTACCAGGTCAAAAAACGTGGTTTCGAGAAAAACGCTTTTAAAGTTTTGAGCAACGTATAAAATACTCCTCATAGCAAAAACATTACTCCACTTAAATGGCTATATTTGCTTAACTATTTTAAATTTTTTAAAACGGTTTGAAGGGCATGAAAGGGGAATGTCCAAGCTATAATAATAATGCAAAACAAAAAAATCCAAAAATTTTTTTTTCAAAGGTAGAATACCCCCTTAAAGCAAATAAAGATTGCATACTTTTATGGACAATTATCAAGATAAATTTTGTGAGTATAAACGTAGTAATTGTTTCTCTGTATCAAGCAAATCACTAAAAAGTCTGAAACTTGTAAATCTCAAGATGTTTTTTAGCAGATTTTTTATATAAAATGGAAACTTGATATTGATCGAGATATGGTTATCTTGAAACAGTCTGTGTAGAGATTAACCCATTTTTCGCCGCTGTTCGACTAGTCGTATCTTAAAAAAGCCGAAAAAATTCCAAAATTTGTGCATCAAATATTGAATGGTTTTTTTTAATCACAAAAATTTTAAAATTCTGAAAAGCTTGTATGAAATGATCCAAAAAATGTAATAAATTAATTAGAGCTATTATCAAATTGATACTAAAAACTTAATACAAATAATTGCATCCTGATAAAAATGATTGTAGGATCAATTGATATCATCGAAAATATTATTTTAATACTTTCGGAAATATCAACCTGATACTTGGAGTATTAAGAAAAATTTAATGCTCAATAGTTTGAAATAAATGACTTAATAGTGTCATTTGATGATTACTTTTTTTTTTGGGTGTAAAGACCAACAGATATTAAAATGGAACATTGAGATAGCAATGGGATGAAACATGTTCGATAAAATGATTAAAGATGCAACTTTCAAAAAGAATTGAATCCTTTTACATATTTCCATTAAACTATAAATGTATCATAGTTTCTGTTTTCTTCATCATTCACATTGTCATATCATAATGACATGAAATACCTAATACATAATAAATAATAAAAATACCTAATAAAAATAAGGATATTGGAGAATACGTCCGAGTTTTGTTCGGGCATTACAAAAACCTGGACCTAAGCGGTTTTATGGGTGTTGTGGAATTTTGATTCCTTTAGTGAACCAAGTCATTGGCTCACCTTTTGGCGAGTAATTATGATACATTTTTCTTTTTATTCCGTAAGTTGCTCAGTTGTTATTTTTTGTTCAATTGCTCACATGTTTTTTTTTGTTCAGTTATTTTCTTTCCTTAGTTTGATCAGTTGTGTATTTTCATTTTGGTCAGAGTTTTTGCTGATATAAATTTTGAAACTGTATCTTTATAATTCCAATAACAAGATTTGATAGATAAAAAATCTGTAAAGTTTTCTAAACTTTTGCTTAGCGGGAAAAACCTTATAAATTTTTTGAAACGAACAACCGAAAAAAAACAAGTGTGTGTGCAACTGATAAGCTAAACAAAAAAGAGCATGTATGTGAACAACTGAACAAAAAAGAGTAATTGAAGAAGAACATATTCATTTATTTAGTTGTGTAATTCATTTTTGTTCACTCATGTAAATAAGAGAAATCAGAATCAGAATCCATACAAATTAATTTCATTTCAAGCGAAAAGAGTATCCCGTTGCCGACTTGCATATTAAATTGTTGTCTGATGACTTAATTTGCTGCTTTTTGTTTGCCTAAAATGTTTTTGTGTTTTTTTATGTTTCATAATATTAGCTCTGAGTATTTTTTTTGAACCGAATAAAATCAAATATTTAACAAAAAAGGAAAGGTAACTGCGTTTGCATTTGGCAATTTGCTTAATTAAGTACGTTTGGTTACTTGCTATTTGTTGTTGGCTTTGTTTCCTGTTCTGTTCGCTTTGTAGTGGCATGTTTTCATTCATTTTTCCCTCCTTCTTTTTTGAATATTTTGGTTTTTTAATGGCACTTTTATAAAATACAGTTTTTGCATCTCTAATGATTTAGCGTGAGCAGCGTTAGAAGCCAACAAATGGCCACCAATTGATGAGCCAACGAGCGACCATGCCCACCACTGGCCTTGCCCTTGGACCAGTCGTAGCCTTTGGGATTGTTGCCCGTCAGTTTCTGTTCGGATTTGCCAATCTCATTTAAATTCGATTGATATTTGATGCCCACTGCAAAAAAAAAAGATGGTAAAATCCATGACCGAGGAGCGGACATTGAAATGCAATTGCCAGTACTCACATTTATCAATCACAATCACCGAATTCGTTGGTCCATCGCCGCCGATGCCATTAATGGGTGTGTTTGTTGTTGCCAATGTTGTTGTTCGCCGCAATGTGGTGGTTGTGGGCGGTGGTTGTGTGGTGGGTGGACTCGACACTGCAAATGTAGAGAGAGAGAGAAAGAGGAGAAGTGTAAGCTTTAGCCCTGGTTTTGTGACAGTTGATTGAAGATATACTTTCGTACTTAGTTTATCAATTTAAAACAATATTTGTGAAAAAAAGTAAAATATTCTAAAATTTATTTATCTTTTAAAACATAACTAAGCGATTGCATTAAAACTGAAATAATTTATAAATTTGCGAGTCTTTCCATATACGGTAACTTTGCATTGAGAGTGCGACTTGGCTTATTATTTTACTTAAAATATCCCATTATAGCCGGAGGTTTGAGTTTTTGCGCGGCTTTACCTTGTTTTCACAAAATCTTTTATATATTGTTTTACAATCTTTAATTTTTACAATTATGTCAGCCTTCAAGTATGCAGTTTGTTAGATGTACCAGTAAAAACGGGAAAAACATTGTGAAAAATAGTTAAAAAAAATATAAGATATAAAACTGTAATTAATTTTAATGTGTCGATATTTTTTTAATAGAAAAAACAATGTATAAAATTTTATAAAAAATATTTTTTTCTTAATATTTATTTTCGAACCATTTTTTTGTTTAGATCTTTGTCTTATAAATCTAGAGGAAATATTACAGAAAAAGGAGAATCACAGAAGAGCACAAAAAGGATATCTATAATGTACTTGACTGCAAAATTGAGAGAGACAAACTAATCACTAATCAGATCAGTTTGATCAACATGTTCCAAGATGGGCTATGGAGACTAAACATTATTCCAAACTAGCCATATACCCGGTGCCGATAGGGTCCTTAAAATTGTGTTAAAACTGCTCAGTGGGCTCGCGACCGGTCTTGCACCAGTAAAATATCTAAGTTCAAATAATTTACCTACGAGCCAATCTTAAATGGGGCCGGTCTTGAACCAGTGAAACGATTATCTCCATATAACTAAGCTAAACACCAGATTTCAAGCTCATAGCTTTAATAATTTCTGAGATATGGCTTTGAACCAGGGAATAATACCGTAACCGGATCCATTAATTTAAGCCACGTACCGGTATCGAAACCGGAACCGATATTAAAATTTTCTAGGAACCGAATAAACTGGAACCATACCGCAACGCTAATACTGGTACTGTTTCGGCTTCTTATTATTATTTATTTCAAATATATTATATATTCCTCCAAATAGAAATATATATACTCAGAAAAAGTCTTACATTTTATAAATTCGGCCTTTAAGAAAACCTTTTATTTTATTTAGATATATATAAGATTTAGAAAAAATGTTACTAAAATGGCGGAAATTTAAACCCTGTAATTTAATGCAAAAGATTTATTAGACGGGATTTACATGATGAAGCAAACTTCATGAAGTTTTCTTAGTAGGAGAGAGATATTTGTATTTCTTTACCATTCGTTAAAAAGGTCTGAAAGATTTTCTCTAAATTTCACGCCTACTAAGAAAACTTCATGAAGTTTGCTTCATGGTGTAAATCCCGACTAAGTCTTAAGAAAATCATCCCTTAAAAATATAGAAATTTAAAAAAAAATTGTTAATATCTATTTTTGAAATAAAAATTTTAATTTCAATCTAAAATTTATAAATATTATTTCCTTTTCTAAAAAATTTTTGTTTTAATATTTAGAAGCATGTAATGTAAGCTCAGGCAGATTTTATGATACCTATTTTTATGAAGCGTTTTTTGAGCTGATACACCCTTTTGAGCATTTTCCCAGCGCATAATGGGGTATATATCTGGCCCTTGTCTTATATCCAAAAAGCAGAAGAACTCTTTTAATGACAGGGATACGGCAGATTTTAGGGCAGATAATATCGAACCATAATTGTTATAAATTTGTCTGCTTTTTAGAAAGATTTATTATCTCCTTGAAAGCAGTACTTGCAACATAAGCTACAATAAGAATCATCAGCAGCTGTAAGATAAACTTACAATTTAATTTGCTTTAATCTGCCGAAATTCTCGATTCGGTACGTATCGGAACCGGTAGCTCAACCGATGTTCGTTTCGGGATTAATCCCTGCTTTGAACGGGTTTCGAACCAGTTCACAGAGGTTTGTCAAAGCCTACGATCGTTTACTGATTGACATGAACATACTGTAATAATTTCATGAAGATAGGTTTAACGGTTTCAGATATATGGCTCTGAACCACTTTTAAACCGCTTTAATCCGATTTCGAAACGGCTTAAAGACTTGGGACATACAAATTTCATGTCAATTACCTTAGTTGTTCCAGAGATATCCCTTTTGGACCGGTTCTGCGGGCTCGGAGACGGTATTTAACCAGTAAAATATCTGTATTCATATAACACCCCAGCACACCAAATTTCTAGTTCATCGCTTGAATAATTTCAAAGATATGTTTCTGAGCCACTATTGAACCGGTTCAGCGGGTTCGGATCCGGCCTTGAACCAGTGAAATAGCGGTCTCCATAAAACTAACCCACAAACCATAGTTTCAATTATGTATGAGATATTGCTCTGAATAGTGGCCTTGTGTGGCTCAGCGTGTGTGCCTACTGTGCGGAAGGTTGTGGTTCGTTCCCACCCTCGAATCATCAAATTAAAAAAGTTTTTTCTTTAAAGATCTTATTTATGAAGTGACAATAATATTAATATGTTTGGCTACTAGATCAAATTGAAGGCAAATCGAAGGAATAAAATTTGGCTTTGAACAGACAAAGACCGTCTAAACGCTAAACGCTAAACATTGGTTTTCTTATCTAATAACCAAGCATATTCTTTCGAACACCCCCCGATAGAGATAATTAGTTTTGCCAAATTTTCTAAATGGCGCCTTCAATGCCCACTGTGCTTGAGTGGCTTATTGGTGCCTATTCAAAACAACCTGAATTGTTGCTGGGTTGTAGTTTGGTTAACAAGATACTACGTTTTAGATATTTAAAATAATCATGCGTTTTGCCCCTCAAAGTATGCAAAATTTATTTTCTTTAAGTATTATTTATTTGAACGAGATAATTTATAATCAGTTATGGCTGCATCATACATAATCCACATTATGCGTTCACTCTGATTGTCGGGCCAGTTAAAGATATACAAAAATAATTAGTGTTAAGCCTGCTAAAAAATAAATATTTTCCCTAATTAATCACATTCATAAACATAGCATACTTGGAAAAGAAAAAATTATTATTTTTTTATTTGTGTATAAACGTAGAAAAAGATATGTATGTTTTCACAGCTCGCAACCCTTTTTTAGTCAATGAGCAACAGTTTAACAAGAAAGGGAAAATAGGAAATAAAAAATCCTAGCTCCCTTCTTTCAGTATTTCTCATAAAATATTGACTTTAAGAACTACAAATTATGTACATTTTCATCTTCATAACCAACTTGATTCTCTCCACAGTCTGTCTAATCCAAGTCGTTTTCCTACATCCTTATAGTACATCTTCATTGCTGCTCTTCCTTGCACTTTCTTCGTTTTTCAACTATCGTAAATTTACTTCCTTTGGCACTTGGCTCGCCTTTCGTTTTCAATTTCTTTGCTTTTTTGGTCTTCCCTGAACATTATTGACGACAATTTGTTGAGGAAATTTATGGGGCTTGGCGTTTGGCCTTGCCTTTGGTTTGGCTTGGTAGCCAAAAAGGATTCCCCAAGTTGGCTATGCTGACCACTTAATAACATTGTGCTCATTGTGTGCCTGTGTGGGTGTCCCTCTGTGTGTGTGTGTGTGTGTGTGTGCGTCTGTATCATTATTATCAGCTGCTTCTGTGTGCCATTGTTACCTTTAATTGGTATAGCGACACTCACTTCCGAGCTCACCGAACCCATTCATGGCATTGTTGTCGTCTGGTTTGGTTTGGTTTTATCGTCAACAAAATATATATATATATATATATAAATTAACTTGTCGCACATTGACATTTTTGGTTGGCCATGGCCTTTTGTTGGGCAACATATATTTTATATTGTTTTATGAACATTTTCTTTTTTTGTTTCGTAACCGAAATCAGAGTTAACACTGTGCACTTTTATTTTTGCAGGCATTTGCTTTAATGGCCGCCCCGCCCATTCGACTGGGGAGTGATTTAGCAAATTGACAGATTATTGGCATTTTATTGGCCTAGGCGCAAAATGGAAACGATGAAAACAATTTTAATTGCCACGGCCAAAAGGGCGGAACAAGATATGGAACAGAATGGCGTAAATGCCGTGTTTATTGTGGTGACATATCGCTTAATCAGAAAGTGGGCTTGGCTTTGATACGAATAAATAAAGTTATCTATTAAAAATATATTTCCATCTACAGAATAGCAGATATCAAAAAAGTCAGTTAATGGTGATCCTTAATGTAAGCTTGGATTAGAATTTCGTATTGAAGTTTTTTACTATCCCTGATGAACTCATAAATAATAAATTATAAATTCCGAAAATTCGATAGTTTTTTGGTCATAACTTTTAAAAGCGCAATGAAATCGGAAAACTGTAATTGCAGTAAATTTAATGACACATATAAGTCTATTAAAAAAGTTATAGTTATGAGTTTATAAATTATATTTATTACTTGGAAAAAAGAGATATTCTCAAAATAATTTAATTTTTTTGAACCAAACCGGTTTAAGCCCGGTTTAATGCCGTAACCGGAATCGTTTACCAAAACAAACCGTTTTAAGCAACTTACCGGTATCGAAACCGGAACCGATATTAAAAATTTTTTAGAATCAAAAACCGTTAACCGTCATAATAGGATCCGAAAAAACCAGAACCATACCAAAACGCTAATACCGGTACAGTTTCTTATTATTTATTTTATTTATTTATGATTATTTCGAATATATGTTTCCAACGGTAAAATAGCGATATATACACTATTTAAATTCGGACTTACAAAAAATGGAGGATCAAATTTTGTTTTTTAAGATAACACAAGGCAACAAAATTAAACTTTTTTGAGTTTATTGAATGGGTGGTGGTTATTTTTGAAGACTTTCGAGTGCTTAACACGAATCTGTTTGCCAAAATGATCTATCAAGGCTGGAGTTCATGGCCTAGTAATTTTTTTTAAATTATAACGAAAAATTTTGAAGAGACTCTTAGTATACTTGTGGGCATGGGAACATTTGGTCGGTTCGAATTCTTGTATTAGATTTAGATATAAAATCGCAGAATTGTTTGGGATATTTTATTTTAAAGCTAATAAATATATTTTTCCGATAATGTAAAGAGTGGTCAATATAAATTTAAATTTATTTGTTTCCCACAATCCATGCCTTAAAATGGATAAAAAAGGCAGTTTTACCAACTATAGGATAAAATTGCCAAAAATCCTGTCGTGATGGATCATTTTGGTAAATAGATGTATGTTAAGCATACGAAAATCATCTAGAATCAGCACCACTCCTTCTATAAACTGGATCATGTTGCCTAGTGTAATTAATATATAGAAAAAAATTTTTAAAAAGGAGGAA
The DNA here is from genome assembly GCA_018904225.1 of Lordiphosa mommai. Taxonomy (NCBI): domain Eukaryota; kingdom Metazoa; phylum Arthropoda; class Insecta; order Diptera; family Drosophilidae; genus Lordiphosa; species Lordiphosa mommai. The sequence goes on along the minus strand of JAEIFT010000249.1, from coordinate 56,548 downwards.
AAACTTTTATTTCGTAAATATAATCCCTCTAATTAAATGTAAAGGACTTCTAAGTCTTAGAAAAACCCTCCCTTAAATATTGAAATGTAATATAAATTATAATATCAATTTTAGAAAAGAAGTTTCTTGATTAAAATCAAATTTTGCCCACAAATTTAGAAATATTTTTTACAGTTTTGAGTAATTTTCGTTTTCAACTTTGGAAAAATTTAATTTAAGGAAAAGCTTAGGCAGATTTCCAACTGTTTTAGAGCGTTTTTAGAGCTGATGCACGACTCTAAGTATTTTACCAGCGTATTATGGGATGTATTGAAACCTAGTCTTATAATATGGTTTTAAATCTATCCAAATAGCAAAAGATCTCTATTTATGGCAGGAATGCTGCAGATTTAAGGACCGATTTTTTAAATAATAATTAAGAAATATTTTTCTGCTTTTTAGAAAGATTTGATATAAGATAAGATCTGAAAGCAGAGTCTGTTACAGAAACTATCAAAAATCAGAAATTAAAATTTATCTGACACATATTGGCTATCTTGAAGATGAGAAATCGGACCTAAGAAGGATAAACTTTCAATTTACTCTGATATTTTTAATAATAAGAGACAGATAGTTCTATTTGGAAGATGAGAAATCGGCCCTAAGGCGAGCTTATCGGGACAATAAAAGAAAAAAATATTTTCCTAATTCTAGGTCGGTTTTGTCGAATTTTGCGAAATTGTTAGTCCAAAAATAAAAACTGATAGAAATCGGTATATTTAAAAAAATGGTGTTTCATGTGTCATATTCTTAGAATACAATTTTTTAATTCTATTTCACATATTAATTTTTTTGGTTATCGTGAAATCAATTTTAATTTTTGAATTTAAAAAAAAATTATACTTGTACGGGTACCGGTTTTTAATTCGGTAAATCTGGGTACCATATCGGAACCGATAACCAAAATTAACTGAAAACGGAAATGAAACCTTTAATCGAAATTCTCAGTTCGGTACGTACCGGAACCGGTACCGGATCCGGTACCGAAACCGATATTCATTTCGGGATTAATCCCTGGTTATAAGTTTATGAATTATATTTGTAATAGTACTTGGAAAAAGAGAGATATATATATACAAAATAATTTTTTTTTTTTGTACCGAACCGGTTTGAGCCCTGAATTCCGCTTTTTCATTTACTGTGAACCGAACCTCTTGTGTAAAAATTGTTGAATTTGAACCAGTTCCGATCCAAAACTTGCGCATCGGTTCAACAAAAGTTACGAGTCTTACAGACATGTTTCGGGTTTCACTTTCGTCAAGATTTATCGAATTCGAATTCATTTTATACAATATAGCTCAGTTTTTCAACTAAAGCTTATTATATGAACTAAGCTCATCATTGTTCTTATGGAGCACCAACATCACGAAAGGATTGAAAATTTGGTTCTCAATATGCTTAGAACAATGTTTGGCCACTTTTTTTTTTGTTCGATCTAAATAAATATTAAAAAAGGATATGATCGATTCAGAATCTAATATACATTAAGGTCCATTTTATTAGCATAAATATCAATTAAATTCTTCTTAAAACATAGCGTTAAACCCTTTTAGAAAGATTTTTCAGTACCGTTAAACCATACTAATGTAGTTATATTAAATGAAAATTTGATAACCAAATAATCTACGACCAATCATATTTAACAACTCTCCCTAAGGTTCTGATTCTTCAGTCTCTGGCTTTATTGAGTCTGACAGAATAATCAGTACGTATGGACTTCCACCAAAGACGAACAAACCCTATAACTAATCACCTCATTGTCTATATTGAACTATGTGTGCCAGACGACAAAAATTAAACCAATGTGTCCACACGTACACACACACACACACACACACACTCACGTTTGTCGTAACCGTCGCCATAATTAAAGCCACAAAATGTGCAGTTTTGAATTTCCGGCTCCTAATATACAACCCAGAATTGCACATTAGGAAGGCGCCTCTTGTTATTTATATCATGTACCGCCCCACCCTCCCGGCTACGGTTTCGCTTTGTCGGGCCAATATTAAAAAGTATAAATAACACATTTAGCCAACACACATCACACTTACTGTAAAGCTTTATGTTGCCATCCATGTCGCCACGAGGATTTTTGGCGACACATTTGTAGTTGCCATAATCGCTGCCCTGGACATTGGTAATCGTCAGTCGCATGGTCGCCTTATATGTTGGATGTCCAGGAATAGTTTCGGTTCTGCAAAAGATGCCAAAAAAAGAGAAACAAAACAATATATTGTAATGGGAATTATATTCAGGTTCAATGACAGCAGTTGCGTCGGATTGTTCTAGGTCAGAGCAAGAGAAAGAGATAGAGAGACAGAGCGAAGACAGAGAGGGGGGCAGAGAAAATAGGTGCAGCCTCAATGAACGGCAATCAGAAATCAAGGCCAAGGTGAAACTGATAAGCGGACGAGGTGGCCCCCACTTAAATGTAATCAGAATGCGACCCGGCACACGATGCCTACAGTGGGGGCGAAATTATTTGAATTGCTAGCAAAGAAATAAATACATTTTATAAATGCCATAGTACAAGCAAAATATTGCTACCGATATCCCACTTTTGATTTAAATGTATGGACGAATAAGTGTAGAAATCAAGGCTATCCAGCCCAATCGAGTTGAAAGCCGCCTTCAGGGTGATTTAAACACGTTAAATTCTATTTATTTGCTATTAACATTACATGATAAACCTCGAACTTAAACCAGAATTATTATTGTTTGCATTTCAGCTATTACTATTACAGCCTATTACTCTTCAGGTAATAGTCCTATAGGCTTAAAATTTAGTATATATACCCTGCTAAGTAATACCATGTGTTTCAAAATATTAAAGAATATTATGCGTCAGTTTTTCCAGGCTTATTCGGCTATGAAAAAAAAAGTTTTTAAAGTACCAAAATCATGAACATTTTTTGACGAAAGTCGATAAATCACGCTTTTTCTTAAATCATGAACAATGGCGTACGTTATTTCAGTAACATATTTCGTTGGTTTTATTAACATTTTGCGATCGATTTATAAACAGCTTGGGCGTGATTTCTGAACATTTTGTTCTCACTTATGAACTTGTTGGGCTTGTTTTAATGGTTGTGTGGTTCCAATAAACACACATCTCATTGGATTGGTAATAGATAGTCTCTCAAGCGCTGGACATGTTACTACCCACCCACCACCTTATTCTGTAGGAATTAGACATTGCTTTACTCTTCAAGAACCCCAATCAGGTTTGGTTTATTTAATTATTTCTAAAAAACGAAACAGAAAACTTCTGTATCTGGTAACACTAGGGAGCAATTTTGACCTATTTTTCTGGCTTCTGGTTGAACCTGATTTTATTTTTATACCGTAGAAAGAAAAACGTGCAAATGTTGTAACAGAGAAGGAGCTCGACCCTATATATTATATTCGATCAGCTCAAGCGAGTCGATATAGACAGTCCGTTTGTCTCTTTTAGTGTAGATGTTCTTCGCAGCAGATCAGTTATTTCAAATTGCCACGCTCCTCCCACCCCGCAATATGAAAAAACCTCATATCCCCACAATTGAAAATAGATTGTTCAAACCTTCAGACATATATTTTAATCATCATTACCTTCGTCCGCTTTTTTCGAATGAACGATAGAAAAGATGCCGCCCGCAATTGAAAATTCCTCATAATTTGGCAAACTACCCTGGTCGGGTATCGAACGAGCAGGGCCGCTTCAACTACGTGTTTTAATTGTAAAATTTGTTTCAGATTTTTCTGTGGTGAAAATTACATAAGGCAACAAAATGGAATTTTTATTCAGTTTATTGAATTAAATGATTTTCCCCTACTAAACACGAATATGTTTGTCAAAATGATTCATCACGTCTAAATGCTTTTTAAGAGTGTAAGAGGCAACCAATACGTTTGTTTTAAATCTCCTTGATATTATCTTTAAGTATATTTCCTTACCTTTAAAATAAATTATCCCAGATTATTGTGCGATTTCTTTAAACGAAGATATACCATTTTGAATACATGAGTTATAATTTACATAATGTCAGACTTAATGTTGCTGTCTAAAAGTATGCTAAGCTTAAAACAGTACATCGCCTAGTAAGTTTTACAGAATTATAATGAAAATTTTGAAAGACAGTTAGTCAGCTAAAACACTTGTGTTCAAACGGTATATCTTTGTTGAAAAAAATCTTAAAATGGTTTGGGATAATTTATTTTTAAAGCTATATATATATTTCCAATAACATCAAAGAAGTCGTATCAAATGAATAGGTTGCCTATAAAATATGCCTTCAATGCTTAAAAAATAAGCTTTTCCCTTCTTATGACTCGAATCAACCAAAATCCCGACGTGATATATCCTTTTGCCAAACAGATTCGTATTTAGCCCAGGAAAATAATCTAGAATGACCACCACTTTTTCTATAAACCGGATCGAGTTCCCCAGTGTTATTTTTGAATATTTTAAAATTTTCGTTATAAATTTTATTTAAGATAGAAAGACAATTTGTGAAGCCGCAATATTTTCAATATTGATTTGGATTATTAGGGGGACCCAAGTGTCGTTGAGTTTATTTCTTATAATGCACTGTGGTCCCAAAATTTTGGTTTTTGAGTTGTTTTAAAATTGTTCGTACTGATTTCGATATAGATTGAAGTAATTCGACTCTCACTATATTCTGAATTCATTTCAATTCGGGAGATTATCGACTGACTATTGTAAATTGAACACTCTAGCAGCGCTCACATTTATTTTAATTCATTAAAGTAAGGGTCATAAATCATTCATTCATTTTGCACATGAATGCTTCATTTGCTGATTTGAGTGCAATCATACAGCACCCGAATACAAACTTTGTCTTGTTTATTTGCCGTATTCTTGCTACTTCATTTTTCAAAACAAAAATTTATTTGGAATTTCTTTAAATTTTATAAATCAATCTTCTCCAACTTGCCCCACTGTATCGCGGCACGATGAAGACTGACAGGCGCTGAGTGGCGCTTTAAACTTTGTTTTCTCCAACCGGCCAGAGATGGACCAAGACGCAAATCTCTAGCCAGTTACAATTTGTCACAGTTGGATACATGATGCTAAAACTCAGCCTGATTGTTTGGTTTCTTTGTTCGCTTACCTGGCGTACCACGCCCACGAATTGTCGTCAAATCCGGCCACCCTTAACTATACAACAACTGTTGGCCAACCAATTGGAAAGTTATATGGACACAAAGGCGAAACCATGTGAGAGTTTCTATCAATACGCTTGCGGCAATTGGCAGCTACAGCAGGAGCAGGATCAACAGCCCAAAGAGCGTGAGCAGGAGGCTCTGCTGCCCAGCGATACGTTGGGCATGCTGGATCATAATCTGAATCGGCAATTGGAGATGATTTTAAGGCGTAGTGGAAATCTAACCGAGGAGGCACCAGCGGAAGGGGAAGAGTCGGTGATTTATGACATGTTGAGACGATATTATCGTTCGTGTAAGCGCTTGAAGCCGTATAATTTGAAAAAGTATCTGCAATTGTTAACAACTGGCAATGGTACACATTGGCCCCTGCTCAGTCGAAGTTGGAAAAAGGAGCGATTCAATTGGCTCATCACTTTAGGGAGGTTACGGCTGTATGGTTTGAATGGTGTTTTGATCAACGAACAAGTGTTACCCCGATGGGATGATTCGGGTAATTATAGTATTTATGTGGATAAGCCTAGCTTGGGCGAAACATCACCTATGGGTGAGGGAGCCATGATTGAATTACTTTTGGATATAGGACAAACCAAGAGAGTGGCAAATTCTATAGCCCGACAAGTGGATATCTTTGAGCATCAATTGCAACGCCTACAGGACTTGGAAGATGATGAGGGACCCAAGGAGATGCAATTGATATATCTAGAGGAATACATGCCCGAACTGGAGTGGCTGAACTATATGAGAGAGCTGAAAAATGATGAAGAAGTGGACAAGCAATCCACTTTGATCATACAAAATCTGCCCTATATGCGGGCTTTATATCAATTGATTGAAACTCAAGAGCCGGAAACGGTTTGCAATTATATAATGTTGAAATTGTTGAGCTATCTGAAGCAACAGGGACCCGAAGAGATATCGAAAGGCGAGTGTGTGGCCAGCTTAAGAAGAGCTTTGCCCTTGGCCAGCAGTTGGTTGATAGGACAACGTTTCTATCAATCAGATATTGAAATCAATATACAAAAACTGTTTAAAAAACTCAAGAAAAGATTTGATGTGATTTTAAAAGAGAATCGTTTGGGTTTACAACTGAATATAGTGGAACTGTTGAGAGAGAAACTGCAAAAGATGCGCTTGCAAGTCGGTTATGCACCCATAAATGACACAAATCAGATTGAAAGTTATTACGAAGGAATGGAATTAAATTCACATAATTTCTATGCCAATCAATTGAGTTTGTTGCGTCTGCGTGTGGAACGGAATCATTTGTTGCTCAATCCCAGTGAACTGACCTCCAGTCCGACCAGCTATCTGATGGAAACCTGGCTGTCTAGCAGTTCTTCGCCCTTCTATGTCAAGCCCCGAAATCTGGTGGTAGTGCCCTATGGTCTGCTGCATCTACCCATTTGGCATCGCAATATGAGTTCGCTGCAACAACATGCCGTCTTGGGTTTTGCCCTGGCACACGAACTGATACATGGCTATGATGCCTCGGGCATTGATTACGATAGCCAGGGCAATATTATGGGACCCAGTGAGGAGATAGCGGGAAATCAGCGGTTCGTGCAGAGTTTAAACTGCCTACAACAGCAATTAGCCACTGGCTCGAGATCACTTAATGAGAAATTGGCCGACTATGAGGCCTTACGTCTGGTCTACGAGTCGTACTTTGGGGCGCATGTGAATCATCATCGACATGAGCCCAGGGATCCGCTGCTGCCGCAATTCAGTCAACGTCAGTTATTTTTCATTAGCTATGCCCAGTTCTTTTGTGGCAAATTGCAGAGCTTAAGCCTACAGACCCAAACCCATATGGAACACGCTGTGGATGAGCTGAGGGTGTTGCAGACTTTGGCCAATTATGAGGAATTTTCCAGAGAATTCGGCTGCGAGAAGAAAACTAAAATGCAGGCGAAAGAACGTTGTCGTATATGGTAGAGTCGGCGGAACTAATATTAAAGTTGAAAAAAAGAAAATAAATAAATTAAATAAAAAAAAAAAAAACTGTTTATTTTCTTCTGTTAAGGTTTGTAGAAACCATTGATGGGAAAATTAACATGAAGACTATCTTGTAATCAATTGATTCAAAATGTATTTTTATTTGGATTAGAAGTTTTCAAGGAGTTTCAAGAAGTTTCAAATATTTATTTCCGACCCCCAACCATTTATTCATGTTTTTTTGGAGAAGAATCTAGTCTGTCTGTTTTACAGCTATCGAGATTAGAGGTGGAGAACTATCGATGGCACTATCGGCACTATCGAGTCGCCATCCATAGTAGCCCTCTTCTATCGATAGTTTTATATAGTTTTTTTTGAAAGCTTTATACTAGAGGTGCGCGCGTGAGCGATTTTACCATCACGTAACGCACGATTCACGAAATAAAAATATCTTGGAATCAGACGTTAGCAGTTGTTTGCATTTATTTTCAGTGTGCCCATACCAGTTTGTCATATAAATGTCATATAACTCCATTCCAATACCTTAAATGTTGCTAAATCACTTATTTTCTATTGGTATAATTATAAGTGTGGCCATGAAACATGCAGAAATTTGTCCGTATTTGTGGCGGTTTTTGCTAGAACCGCGAAAGTGAGAGTCAATGGGCGTGTTCAGCAGGGACACTTGATCACTGATCAGCCTACTAAAACTGCTCTTATTAGTTAGCATACTTCTGGGGGGTCATGTTAAATTGACATTTTGAAAAGCTCCTTGTAAATATCTTGTTAAACACAAGGGGAAAAGTAGGCTACGAAAATGATCAAGAAATTTATTATTGATCAGGGAGCAAGTTCTTCTGCTGAACACGGCCAATGTTTGTATGTATGTGTGTGTGGCCGATCGGGGCCGCCCAAATGGAGAGGACAGAATATTATGATTGGGTGGGTGAGTGCTGCAGTCGACAGCCGACTCGTAAAATCAATTTTTCTGTGCTCACCTATTCACCCAGCCATGACTTCGGTTCGCGTCTGTGTGAAAAAACACGAATGCGCTCGTCTACTGGTAGCTATCGATAAAAGCTCCATACATCTCTTTCATGTGTGACCACGTATGATATCGATTAACGATTAATCAAAAACTTAAGTCGGCAGAAAAATGGAATTAACTCGCGAAAATGTTCGTGCAATCATTTTTCACAACTTTCGACGTGGATTATCACGACAAGAGTGCAACGATGAACTTAAATCGTTGTATGACGATGAAGCACCATCCTATAGCACTGTGAAAAATTGGTTTAATGAATTCAATCGCAGGCGACACTCGCTCGAAGACGAAGGTCGTCCAAAAACAGTCGTTGTCCAAAAAACATTTATGCCGTGCGGGAACTGATAATGCAAGATCGTCACGTGACATACCGTGAGATAGAGGCATCCTTGGGCATTTCTTCCACCAGATTTGCTCTCGTTAGATCCCGCACAATTTGACAATCGCTCAAAAAAAGGCTCGTGTGGATTTGTGCAAAGAAATTTTGAAAAAATATAATCGTGGTGTTTCAAAAGACGTTTATAAGATCGTCACAAGTGACAAATCATGGATCAATGCTTATGAGCCCGAAACAAAACAGCAATCGACCGTGTGGGTCTTCGAAGACGAGCCAAATCCAACGAAAGTCGTTCGTGGAAGAATCACTTCGAAGCAAATGTTCGCCTGTTTCTACGGTAAAACTGGTCATGTGACGACTGTTCCGCTTGAGCAACGTAGGACGGTCAATTCTGAGTGGTACACCACAATATGTTTGCCTGAAGTCTACAGAGAAATTCAAAAAACGAACAATAGAACACAGATCATTGTGCACCTTGACAATGCGAGCTCTCACACATCAGCTCACACCAGCGACATTTTGACCACCCAAAACGTCGAATTGATGGGTCATCCGCCGTACAGCCCTCACTTGGCACCCAATGACTTCTTTTTATTCCCGCACATCAAAGGAAAAATGCGTGGTCAACGATTTTCGTCGCCAGAAGATGCTGTTGAAGAGTTCAAAAACCATGTTTTGGAGGTGTCTCAATCGGAGTGGAAAAAGTGCTTCGACAATTGGTTTGAGCGAATGCAAACGTGTTTAAATCTTCATGGAGAATACTTTGAAAAACAATAAAAATAAAAATTCGCGTTTTCATTTTTAGGCCAGAAATATATATAGCAACCTATATATATCCAACTAATTGTCGCTCTGCTATATCTATTATCACAGTATGTTTGTTTTCCCTCTGCTGTAGTCAAGATATGAGGGAGGCGCGGGCCTTGCTGGGCTTTGTGGCCCACGGGCCTCCTGCCAAAAACACCGTGCTTTGTGTCTTAAAATCGTACTCGAGCTTTTTTCGTGCAGCCTTAGGGCCCAAGCCAAAATCTCGATAGGCACGAAAGGCACGAACTCTATTTAAAGCAAAATTACTTGCACGTAAGTACTAGTATCGATATACTTTAGAAGTATCGCATAATTTACATATTTATTACTGGCTTCTTAAGAAAGAAGGAGAGTGACACTGACTCAACAAAAATCATCGAAATGTCAAAAGAAAAAAATCAGAATTAGTTTCTTTAAGTGCACATAAAATAATGAGAATTTTTCTCTTAGACGATAAAAAAAAACCAACGAGAATATTATACTTAAAGAGTATACTTCATAAAATTAACGTTCTAGAAAAATTAAACACATATGTGTTTGTTACAGACATTAAAGATTGTCCTGTATTTGCCATAACTTGAATTCAGTCATGCAAGAAGTATTTGAAAAGCATACACTCCCTGATATTGAAACATTAATAGATTGTTCATATTTCAAGTACTCGGTGCTTAATAACAAATAGTTGAAAACGTTAAAGCTAGAAGTAAGGACCCGTTGGAATTCAACGTTTATTATGCTCGATAGTTTAATTTAGATAAAATGATATTCCTATATATGTAATTGATTTTGGTTAATGTATTTTGAGTTAAGAACAGACTTAAGAACAAAAATAATTATATTATATTCCGTATGAAAAACACGAATTTTTAACATTTAATAAGAATATTATAATATCGTAAGGGCCGGGCCGTGCCTGAAAATTTAGTTTCGTGTTTGGACCTATCACCACAGTCGGCACTTATTAGCCGGATGCATCTGATCCCGTTCTTGATGACAACCATAGGCCTTAGCAAAGGGTAAAAAGTTGATTAACGTTTGCCGAAGACGTAACTTTTCCGAATCATGAGCATTTAAGTCGGTTAACTCCGAAGTGCTACAAAAGCTCTGAGCAAAATTTAGAAAGAACAACTGTTTCAGTGTCATCTTTTCGACTAAAGTGGGATGCTCTTTCCTATATCTTGTGTCAGCTCCAAAATAGGCATCATAGGCCAAACGTATGCCCGCAATGTCTGCCACTCTTTCAACTAAATAATCGGTTTCGTCGCGATTCATGCAATCCAAACTTGCGGAATAGCGCGGAGACTCCAATATATTCGCGCCCGTTTCACTGGCATCGCCCGCGGCATCATAGTTCAGACCATTAGCCGTAAAGGCATGCATTATTTCATGTGCTAGCATAAAACCCAAGAGACTAACTTTGAATATGTCATGACTATCGGCACGATAGACTGGCTCTTGCAGTATGCCAAAGGGTACAACTACAAAATTTTCACGTATTAAAAAGAAGGGGGTTGAGCTCATGCCTAAATCCGAATCGGTCATAAAAAAATAATGCTGGGAAATGAGCGGGGGCCTTGACAGTTGCTTGAGCTCGTGACGTGTACGAAACTCTAGTAATTTCAAATGACTCAGATCATAGTCCAAATGAGTCTCGGGTAATTTCAGATCTTTGTAAAACTCACTGACATATCTGAGGTGATCTACATTCTGTGGCATATTTCCAATATTGATTTTCATATGATCTAATTTACGACTAATCATTCGACGCTGCAAGGGCTTCAATCTCAAGCGATTCTGCTTAATTTGCTTCAAGAACTGTGAACGCAAGCGATTGAACAGCTGAATCACATCATTGCTATATAACTGCAATTGGGCTGGATCAAAGAAATGCTGTTCATATAGCAAATTAATGGCCAAATCCATTTTATGACGAACATCTTGTATGCACTCAATAGCCGAATCTCTCTGCATGCTTTCCTGATTCAAATATAAAACAAAACGTGTCATTAGATAACTAGCCACTACCTCACTATCCCAGGAGTTTAACAGATTCATTAGGCTCTCGAAGTAATCCACATTTTGTATTCGCACTGTGTAATTTGGAGATATGGAGTACCCTAGCAGTATTTCCATATATTGACTCCAATTACCACCGTTTTGTCGTTCAAATTGTCTTATACTCATATCATCAATGGGTTGATCCTCTACTTCAGCTAATTCTCTTACGGCTTTTTCCAATTTCTTCATATTTATAGCCAATTCCACTGCTTTTTTATTGCTTACACCCAAACTGTGGAGCATAAGGCTAGAAGAGAGCACATCCTTCAAGCGTTCCGTCTTCTCCGCAAAACTGGGTCTAACTATGTAAATATTAAACTTGCTACTATCTAGCTGATAACGTAGAATCAATACTCGGATGAGGACATTGCTCATACCATAACGACGCAGGCGTGCCAAAGTTTCCATCCATTTGAAATTCTCTTGGGGCCAGCTGCGATCACTTCTCGCAAATTGTGGCCAAGTAAGATTCTCAGCAGGTGGCACCAATTCCAGATAGTATTTATCACTTCGTGTTGAATCCTCTGCCTGGCGACAAGTTTCATAAAATCGCCACACCTTGGCCTCTACACTCGTGCTGTTGAAGTCATCGTTTTGTGATCGCTGCTCCAGCTTTGCCATCAAAGTCACCAAATATGTATTGACTTTGTGATCAATCTGACCGATTATCTCTCTGAAAGAATCATCCCCATGCAGCTCATCATAGTTGCCACAGGCAAATTGGTAGTAATCTTCACAAGGACTGGACCTTTTATCCATATATCTCTGAATATTGTGTAACAGTTGAATATTCGAATTGTTTCTGGTGCGATGAACGGCATCAGATTTGACTGCAAATATACCGAGTAAGAAAAAAAAACACGTTGTTGTTTTGGCCATGGTACTGAGCAGACTGTTGGTGCCGCTCAGCAATGGCTAATCATTGAATCTTGCTATGAGCTCAAGTTTCATCATTTTGATACCCTTTGATAGTAAAGTGATAAGGGAATACTAAGTATGTAACAGATGGATGGAAGCATTTGAGACCCAATACACTAAGTAAATATATTCGTAAACAGCATAAAAGCCGTGTCATTTAGCCTTGTCTATATGAAGACCTGGTTCTCTGAGACAACGTTATTTTAAATTTAGACAGCTCTAATTTTGCACTCACATTAATCTGTGAAATTTTCATAACGATTGGATAACATAAAGTGTGGATATTAAAAATAAAACTTCTGTCATGCGCTCAGTCTGCTAACTCACTGTTAATATTAACATTAATGTTTAAGTTGATTCCTTGTTAATTAATAAGAGTAAAGGCTTGCAAATGTTACTTCCTTTAAGTCACTGGTACTTCAAAGTCGGTCAAGGCCTACTTTAACTTACGCTCTAGATTATTTTGTTAAATAACAAGGCAGATAATTTGAATTCCTAGAAAAAGTTCAAGTTAGGTTTGTGATTTTTTATACCCTTGCAGAGGGTATACTAAAATTGTCACGATGTTTGTAACGCATAGAAGGACCACATAAAGTATATATATTCTTGATCAGCATGACGAGCTGAGTTCATTTCCATTTGTCCGTCTGTTTCTATGCTATCTCCTCCCTCAGTTTTGAAGCTATCTTGACCAAACTTTGCAAAAAATCTTTAAATACACATAGGCTGCACATTTGTCGGAATCGGACGGATCGGATGACTATATCATATAGCTGCCATAGGAACGGTCGGTCCAAAAATTAGTTCTATTGGAAAAAACTTTTTTGTTTTCCATCGTAGAGTCACCAATCGTGATATAAATTAGTTTTATATTCTTTCACATAATTCCGGAAAAATTGATCAAAATCGGTGGACTATATCACATAGCTGCCATATAAACGGTGGGTCAAAAAATTAGTTATTGTGAGAAAAACTTTTTTTTCCATCGTAGAGTCACCAATCGTCGTATTTATTAGTTTGATATGCTTTTACAGAATTCTAAAAAAAATTTTATCAAAATCGGATTACTATAGCATATAGCTGCCATATTAACGGTCGGTCAAAAAACTAGTTTTAGTGAGAAAAACTTGTTTGTTTTCCATTGTAGCGTCACCAATCGTGGTATATATTAGTATCATAAGCCTTAAAAAAAATTGATCGAATTCGGATGACTATAGCATATAGCTGCCATAGGAACGATCGGTCTAAAAACTAATTCTAATGAGAAAAACTTTTTTGTTATCAATGGTATCACCTTTCAAAAACTGCAAGGGTATTTAAAACATCGGCGTTGCCTTCTATTTTTTCTATTGATAAAGTGATATGTAAACAAATAGTTTTTTCATTTTTCAATCGGTTTAGTAATTTGAATGCTTCAAGCAAAAATATTTTGACTAAATCGATGTTTTTTCAAATATGTGAAAAATTTGTATTCCTAAAATCTATGCTCTTTTTTAAAAGTATCTGGATGAAACTTAGCACATGGGCTTCTTTCCTATATAAGCTGGATACCAAAATGCATATGGAGCTTGGATTCCCGATTCAATTATTTTTTAAAATTACGCCATTTAATTTGATGTTGTTGCTTATCGATATTTGCTATAGATACTACGAAAAAATATATATAGAATATAGATATCAGATATTAATTACTCTACCATAAAAAAAACTATTCTTAGTAAAACACTTTTTCCAACCGATCGAAGAATAAAGTCATCCGATCTTAACCAAAAAAGGGATTAATTAATTAAATAAGCCGTCGTTACACTAAGAAAAAATCGACCATGCAAAACACAGCGCAAGCGGACTACTTTTTGAACAATATTGTTTATGAATTATCGTTCAAAAAACAAGTCCAACGTTCACCGAAAAACACCAAATGTTTATAATAAATTAACCTTGTTACTAAAACTAGCACATCCGTTCACAAATCTCGAACGCAGCGTTCATTGAGTAAAAACAACTTACCATGATATACGAACAGAAATAAAACGATTTTTCCGAAGTACTATCGTTACAAACCGAGTTTTAAGTCAATCCGAAGAAAAATAGTTTATTTCCCATAGAATTTTCTAGGCACTTCCCGACCTTTAGGCGGATTTTCCAACCTTGGAAACTCGCATTTCTCATTATTTTGTACACTATCCTTACAAACTGAGTTTAAAGTCAATCGTATGAAAAATAGATTTTTCCCATGAAGAATTTTCCGGACATTTTCCTTGTGGGAAGATTTTCCAATATTAGAAAATAACATGTCCAATAATTTTGCATACTATCCTTATGAGCCGATTCACAGAATTTTCCGCGCATTTCCCGACCTTTAAGGTCGATTTTCCAACATAGGAAAATCGCACGTCTAATTATTTTGCACACTATCCTTACAAACTGAGTTTAAAGCGAAATTTATGAAATATATAAATTCCATGAATAATTTTCCAAGTGGGCGGATTTTCCTAAAACGGAAAATCTTGTGTCTTATTATTTCGCTTAATTTAAGCCTAGAACGCACCTGCGTAAAAGCACTGTCAAAAGCTTTGACGATGAAACACAATTTTACGACAGTGTGGAACCTGAGAGAATCAATAGTGTGACCTTCTTTACCAAAATGCCAAAAATCTAGCTATTTTGGTATTCTTTGGTAAAAAATTCAAAAAATTTTATTTTTTGACAGTGATTTTACGCAGGCTTTACTTACAAACCGAGGTTGAAGTCAATGGAATGAAAAATATAATTTGCCCCATACTAGCTTTTCCTTGTGGTCAAACACACATGGTTAGATCCACTCGGCTATTGATGCTGAACAAGAAAATATATATACTTTAAGTGGTCGAAGACGCTTTCTTCTATGTATTACAAATAGCTGCACAATTTAAATATACCCTATGCAAGGGTATAATAAGGGCTATTAAAGAAACATTTGACTGACCTATATTAGCATTATATTACGTTTCTATAATGCCTGATGATACATTTATTTCAAACATGCTACTCAGAATGCTTGATTTTCAGCACAATCTTTGTACGAATTCACCGTCCATGCTTCTCTGAGCTTCGATGAATTCAACTTGTTGTGAATCAAGCTTATCAAGGCCCTCTTGAACTTGACATGGATTTAGCTTTCTCGGAAATTAAAAAATATATTTGTTTTTTATTTCATTAATCATTCACACGCCTAAGGTTTTCAATCATCTTTTCTCACGACAACTTAAAACTTCGTTTTAGCATCCGAAGTTTGATTTTGTTATGCTCGCTTGTCTTAAATATATTTTCGGTTTTTAGAAAACTTGACATGCGTTTCCCAACTAGCTGGCTAAGATACTTCTTCTTTCATAATGCTCAACTGCTGAACGATTTCAGCATCTGCCCATGATTATATACATTTTCAGTTTCTTCAATTTATATTGGCAAAGGTTTTCCTAAAAAAATTAAATTTAGCTTTTTGGGTGATTTCTCAAGCTGACCAACAGATGACGCCACTTTCTGTAATCAATTCATTGACCAAACCGAGAGACTATTTTTGTATGGGAGCTGTACGATATATTTATTCGATTCTGATCAAACTCGGCCTAATTGTAACGCCTTGTTAAACAAAATGGTGTGCGTGAATCGTTAGTAAATATATTTCAATTTCGTGAATCGTGCGTTACGCGTCACGCTTACGCGTGCACTTTTAAGCTGGACCTCGAAACCAAGTGGAATTTGTACAATAGAATTTTTTTTTTTATTTTCTTTATAAGGTCGATTTAATCATCTGATATAAATCTATAGAATGGATCAACCGTTCCAATAATGTTTGAACTTTGCATCAAATTCAACTTACTTGTACTTCGTGGATTCCGTAATCATTTGTTCATTTTCCCGTGTCCAGTAGTTGAGTGATGTGGGATTTGCTTCAATAAAGCATTCGAGTGTGACATTAAAACCCATGGGTATGCCGACCAACTGATGTGGTATCCAGACCATGGGCGAAACTGTCAAGTGTACAAAACAGGCAAAGGATTAATGCAGCCTGAAAACGCCAAACATTTGCTAGACTCACAATCCACGCTGACTTTGATGCGCTTGGACACACTGGGTGGCACTCCATTTGAGGCTATGCACAGATAGGCACCCATATGCAATCGCGAAATGCGTTCCAGCTCCAACGAATCCGTTTCCAGGTCATTTACTGTCGGGAATGGTGGAATGAAGAATCAAACTTGTAAATAGATGGGATGGAATGGGGACTTACCTTCAAGAGTTTTGTTGATAACAATTTTATTGCCATCATCTCGTTTCCATTTGATTGTTGGCTCCGGGCTGCCTTTCGCCTTGCAGCGTAATGTCACATTGTCGCCTTCGCGTACAATGACGTCACTGGAGGTCAAAGCATCATCTATGTTGGGTGGCACTGCGGGTGTAAAGGGAAAGTATATTATTATTTTACTTCTTTTTTGTCAGCTAAACATAAAGTGAAGCAGAGACGAGCTTGATTTAAATGCAAAAACTTTTGCATTTTGCCAAAAGTCGTTGCCAAGAAAGTGGAAACGGTTAAGAAAAACTCATGATAAATTAAATTATTATGAGGGGGGAAATCATGAAGATGGGCATACCCTTACTGAGGTAGAAAAATTTACGCTATGTTAAATTTTTGTTAGCCAAAACAACAAAGTTTAAGTTTTACACAATTCTAAAACTCTATGATGAAGCGTTACTCCAACTCAAAAAGAGCCACAAAATATATCGAAATCTTTTTTCAAAGACACACATGAAAAGGATCGTCATATTTTAATCTAGAGAGCGAATATCTGAAATTTCGCAGAAGGACCAGAACTCTAGTTTTAAGAAGTTTTCGGTTTGGTATCAATCCCTTTCTCGGATACTTTAAGAAGATTTTAGTGCGAAAAGTTTTTTTATTTTTTCAAAAGGTTTAGTAAGACCTTCTTTGCTTAGAATAGCGAGTATCCACGACATTCGTGCACCAGTTTTTCACATAGGCCAAGCAAGATAATTCATCGCCAAAAGTCGTCGAAAGTTTATCAACAGATTTCTGTCAACGAAAAATATAAAAATCTTAATTAATCATTATACAAAATTTATTAAAGTTAATTTAATTGCTCTTATGAATAGTTTTTAGAGCGAAGCTCCTTAACGGACGCTCTGGGGGACTAAAACGACAACAATTTGGACTTTGATTTCTTTGCGAAAGTTTTTTTGTGTGAGATTTTTTTTGTCTTTGCGTTTTGTTTTTATTTGTGCTGATATTCGTTTGCATTGAAAAAGCACAAGCAAGCGTAACCATGCATACACATACACATACGGGGATCTGGGTTCAGGGATCTGGGATTAGGGATCAGGGTTTAGGGATCTGGGTTCAGGGATCTGGGTTCAGGGATCTGGGATCAAGGATCTGGGTTTAGGGATTTCAGATCTGGGATTAGGGATCTGGGTAGAGGGATCTGTGATTAAGGATCTGGGTTTAGGGATCTGGTGTCAGGGATCTGGGATCAAGGATCTGGATTCAGGGATCTTGGATCTGGGATCGGAGATGTATTTCGGATCTGGGATTAGGGATCTGGGATTAGGGATCTGGGATCCGATTCTGATTTTTCTTCGTAAAGAGCTTCGCTCGTACCGTGTGTTTCTTCTACTTTTTGTTTAGAACAGTCTATACATTAGACAAAGTGACCGTACCACAAAAAGTTGTGAGCAAGATAAGGCTAATAAAATGTCAAACTTGTTAAAACTGGTCACACTTAAAGTAACCAAAGCTATAAATATAAGTGGCAGTCCACGTATATATTCTTTATGAAATATTGTTACATAATTATTGCTAAATTTTATGCATCTTTTTTCAAAGAATATTCAAATTATTGCCACAAGTCCGCAGAAAATTATGGTGCTTTCAAAAATATGAAGGCTATTATAGTTTAAGAGATATTGATGTTTAAAGTTATAAACAATAGAAAACTATGCCTCAAAAGAAAGCTTTGCTTTCAAAGCAATTTCAATGAAACTTGGCATGCGTGTGTTATATTTAATTATCTTCACAATAAAATCAACATCGGCCAAATCAAACACTTATATCATATACCTGTCATAGGAATAATTTGATTAATTGTATTTGGTTGAGGTGTAGGGTGACCATATTATGGGCAGAATTTTTTACCATAATTTCACGTTTTGGTCAGATTTATGGTTACCAGACACTTGCCCGATAAACAGAACCTGATATTTATATTTAAAAAAAACCTTTTTTGCGTTTTTTTCCAATTTTTAAAATTGTTTATATAATCAACCAAATTGTTTTTACAAAACCGTAAAAAACTACTCCTGTCCCGATTCCAAATTCTAGGTTTTTAATTCAATTCGGTTTCGATTCTAAATTATTTACATTATTTCTAGAAATATGTTCGAACAAAAAATTTGCAGTTGTTTTTTATTTCACATTTCTTTCACACTTTCTACATATTCGTTATACCCCATTTTTGGCAGTAAAAAGTATAAGAAAGAATTTTACGCATTGTTGACTTTGACACGCTTTGACTCCACTTCGAGTCTTTCCAGACAAAAATCGCGACTGTCAGAGCTACGTATACATTTTTTTTTTGGTGTAAGCTTAAGCCTAATTAGCTTTGCGACCTGAAAAACTTCTGCTTGCCTAGCGGGCGAGTTTGTTAATTTAAAAATCGATGCGGCCAACGGGAAAACCTTCATCAAATTGTCATCAGTTTGGCCAACCCATTCTTATTCTTTTTCACCCACTCACTTTGTCTCTCTTTTTCCCTTACAATTCAATTGGTGGGCCAAAACCCTTTTTTGGCCTTCAAACTGGAAAATCTGTAATGAAAAATCTATGCAAATCACAAGACGGAGAGCGGTAGAATGAGAGCATATGAACGGGCGTTGGAGCATGGCTGATCCGATGATTGTCGCAGTCCGCTGACAGTTGCTGCAGTTCAGTTTTTTTTTCTTTGCCTCATTTCATATTCCAAACGCCGCCTGTAATCAAAAGTTATCGCATGCGATTTTCTCTCTGTTTTGGGGTTAAAGCCTGGACAGCATCGAAGAGTCACGTAGCGCCCAAAAGCGTTTAGTGTTGTCTGGCGTTGACGCCTTGTCTACGAATATTCCATCTATCTTTGGTTGCGTTTGCTGACCCCTCTCTGACCCCCGTGATTAATCAATGGGGGGTGAAGAACGTCAAGATGCGCGACAATTTCAATAAACACAAAAACTTGACATGACATTGACATTTTTCAATGTGGATGAATGAATAATAAGCAGATTAGTTTATAATTCAAAGTTGGGTAGAAAAGGGCAAATTTGCTAATTGCTCGGGTAGAAGAGGAAAGCCAAGGCATAAAACAAGGCAACAAACCGGACTGAAACCGAACGGTTTGATTCGAGTTTTTTGTGACTCTCGAACGGGACTATTTTATTTATTTACTAACATAAAACCCCATAAAAATCTTTTCATGGTGGATCGAATGAGACAATATTTTTTAGACTTTACCGACCTAGGTGATAAATTTACCAAAATTGGATAATGTTTGTTCCATTTTTTTCCCTCGTAAAGCTTACAACCAGAATTTTATATACCTTAGCTCAAAATATATGATTTTCTTGAAATTACCGCCCACTCGGTAGTTAAATAGGCTTTAACCTTAACCCGCCTTTTTCCGAAGAAACATTTGACCTTGAAGCCAACATTGTCTCTCCACTTTTCCGTCCTGGGGGTGGATTTTCACAATTTTTAGAATTCTATTACTATTTATTTAACGTATGAAACCCATTTTCCGACCTTGGGTTGGTTTTTCCGAAAACTTAATCAGGCCTGTTCCGATTCTGATCAAATCATTGATTGGAAAGCACATGCCAAATAGATTTGCATACTTTTCTCACAAACCGCGTTTAATTATACATACATTATTTCCTGGAAATTTTCCTTGTGAAAAGATTTTTCGAAATCGGAAAAAACCTCTCCAATTATTTCGCATACTTTGTTCACAAACTGAGGATCAAAAAAAAAATGTCCAATAAAAACTTTTTCGGGCATTTGAAACCCAATGCCCCGACTTTGTTCCCACTTCCAACACAAAACTCTCACCGTTTAGGCAGTGCGTAGAATACCGATCAGTAAATAAATGAATGAGGACAAAAACTTTTATATATACAACAAAGTAATGTTTATCTTTAGAAAGATCAAGTAAGGAAGATCAATAAATTATTAAATATACCTAACAAAAAAGATTGTATAGAGGATAAGTGAAAAATCAGAGGGAAGTAAGAAAGTCAATGAAGCCCGACTCTACTATACTCTGTACTAACAAAGTTTCTATATAACTCATAAATTTAAAGTGTGCTTAAACACAAACTGTGTAAGTGCTGACCAGCGTAATTTTTTGATTTGCTTATAGCTCGACTATCGTTCTTTTGGTCAGAAAATTAGTAATAGTAGTAGTAGTTTCTTTATTGTGATTTTACTTTTATCGGTTTTGATTTTTTTGCACAGTACTTAATTAATTCTACAATATAAAGAAATTGATATAAATAGCATGGCAATAGTACCGTCAGCCTATTAAATTAATACAGTTATTAACATTTAGTTGGGCGTACATAAATTAATGAAAATTTACTAAACTGGAAGCATACATAACAAATTTTATTAAACGGTCTTTAGCAATTTTCTTCGAGGATTCTTTTTCTGTAGCGTGTTGCATGTAGAAGGAATTTTTGCCAGCTTTTCCCATTTGATATTTGATATATTCCTCATTCAGCACGTATTTTCCTCAAACATTTATTTGCAGCTCTCGCAATATTGGACAGTTTGCACACAAATGAGCCACGTCTTTTCTTTCTCGCAAATTACAAAGAGTGCATACCTCAACTAAATTTTGACAGTGAGGCATATAATTTGGTGCCAGCATCTCCATCCGAGCTTTGAATGCGTTTGATATTGTCCTGGAGTCGTATTGGTCTTGGAAGTTTTTACTCTCCATTAAGTTCTGTCCATTCTTAATGGGGAGACTTCAAACCTTGTTCTATTGAGCATCTTTCCAAATATCGGGCCGTTTTCTGGGAGATAAAGCAATCTTTAATAAAATATCGCAATAGTTTTCATTCGTTTTCGTATCTCGGATATACCCAGACTTCTGCTCCATAACATATAATTGATTTTTAAGTTGCAGTAAAGAGATCTCCAGGTACTGTTATTTGCTGTTTTCTAATCTTTCAGCTTTTGTTCTAGATGTTTTGCAAAAGATATTTTAGAGATGACTGTAATTCCTAGATACTTGTAATCTTTGACCACATCCAAGCGTCCTTTGCCTGCTCGAACTACCATTACTTTTGATTTTGTGGTGTTGATCTTCAGACTCCACTTTTGACAGTATGCATGTGCGGCATCAATCATGTTTTGCATTTCTTGTGGGCTGTCAGCAAAAAGGACCATGTCGTTCGCGTAAAAGTAATTTGATTAATTTTGGGTGCAAGCTTTAATTACATTAAAAACAGTACAAAAAAAAAACCGAAATTTATATTTTCGAAAAAAACCGTAATTCGATTTATTGACGCACACTTGATAAGATGACGCCACGATAACGATTCCTCCAGAGTGCGAAGGACCTACATACGTCGCTTACTTTTACTTTCAATGCTGCTTGCTGTGGCTTTTACAAATGTTATCAAATGGCTAACCACTTTTATCGATAGTGCTAAGATTTAGAAGCTTTCAAGCGATACCTATTTGTTCGACCCTTGGGCATATACAAATTGAGACTAACGCAATCTATTGTAAAAAGTTCGTCGTGATTTTTAAATTTGTAAAGAGGATACAAATATGTATGAACAGATGCACATATTATTTATTAATGCTTTGTTTCCATAAAGCACGCTCCGTCCAATTTTTAAAATAATATTCACTGATCTTTCTGTAATAGGTTGTCTAGTAGTGGATTTTTCAAATTGACCTTTACCATATGGCAAATGGTTGTGTTTTTGTTTTATTTTTTGTCGCCATTTGTCTTTTTGTCTCCCTTACGAATGTCAACAAAATAATTGAATAAAATAAATTGCCTCATTATGTGAAGAGAAATTAAAAATTATGCGCCAACGGCGTCCAGACTTGGTCCTACTGCTTGCTTTTAGTGTTGTTGTTATATGTTGCATTCGTTTTGCATTTTGTGCGGTCATTTGGTCCAAAAGGGTGGGCCAGCATGTGGAGGGGATTCCCCGTAGCGCCGCAAAGTATGCAACAGCAGCCGCTGGCTGGGCACACATTTAAATGCATTTTGTGCGCCTGGCTCATAAATTCAAACGCATTTAATGTTTGTTTTTGTCCGGCCATTTTGTGCTCTGGATCCGTGTGCATTTTATTCCATTTGCTGCATTTCGCGTTTTCTGTTTGGCTCAGCAAATTAAATTCACAAATGTGAGTTGGCGGCGGCCGAAAATTTATTTATTTATTTACTCGTTTGTCCGAACAACATTTGGGGCTTCTGTTTTTTTCCCCCCTCTTTTTAGACAACGCAAATGCAACGTTTTAATTTCATTAAATTTGTTGCACAATGTAATTATGTTGAAATTTCTTTTTTCATCGTTCAAATTTGTTAAATTGACTGTCCAGGCAGGTGGGTGGGTGAGAGGGGCCTGGACATTTAATTTTTTCCATTGCGCACCATTTAATTTTGTTGCATTTAATTGGATTTGTTATGTAAATGAAATGCATTTTATTTGATTTTATTTAGTTGGGAATAAAAATATTCGGCTACAATTTCAGTCTCTTGTTTAGAATACAAATGGCACATTTGCGCAATTAGTTTAAATGAGGTATTTCTTGTTGTTTATCCTCATTTGCAAATATCAAACAAGTGCTACAAATTATGCTGATAATATCAACTTGGAGCCAAGGCGTAGCCAAAGGTATTACATTTTCAGAAATAAATTTGTAGAATTATTGCATTTTTTATTCCCTGTACCATAGATACAAAGGGTAGAAAATGTTTGTGCAAATGCAGATAAATAATAAATTATATATTATATTGATCATCATCAACAGCCGAATCGATCCGTACGAAAGCATATACAGATCTCAAAGATGGTTAGAGCTAGAGACACCAAATTTGGTATGCAGACTTCACAGCGCCACCAGAAGCTGCCGCAATAGCAACATAAAACGTAGCAAAAGAATCAGAAGTGAATAAACTGGGAGAGCGTACGTATTTTCTTAATTTTATGATGATCTGAATCGATTAAGCTTTGTCCGTCTGCCCGTCTGTCTGTTTCTAAGCAAACAAGTCTCTTAGTTTTAAAGCTATAAAGCTGAAACATTGCACAGAGTCTTCTTTTTACTGCACGATACTTATTTGTTAAAACCGCTCTGATCGGAAACCTTTATCTTAACCGCTCGGTCTTAAAATAGGTCTTAGTCAGAAAATTTTTTCTGTTTTTAATGATAGACAATTTTGTTGTTTTTTATGACAGCGATTTTAAACTCAAAAATTATTAATATTTTTTGCATTTAATTTGTTTTAAAAAATTTGGTTTAAATTGGATGCCTATATCCTATAGCTACCATAGATCCGATCGGGTAGGAAATGGTTCTTACTGTGAAAAATTTAGTTTTCTTTGTTTTCTTCAGGGACCGAAAATAACAGTTATGGAAGTGAAAAAAATTACTACGAAATATGGATCCGCTGATATAATGGAGTACATGAATCTTTATAATTTTGAATGGCGAGTCCTTAAATGGGATAAATTTTTATTTGCAATTTTTATCACCAAAAAATTTGAAAATTGTTATAATTTTTAAATAAAAATTTTGTTTTAACAGTTAAATGGTATTTTTATATAAAAATTTTTGAATACCAGTTAAAACTAATTTTTTTTATAAAAATTTAAATTAATTTTTATTTTGTAATTTTTATAATAAAAATTATATTTTAATTGTTATACAAAATTTTTATTATACAAATTTTTATAAAAATTACTAATCTAGTAAGTTTAAGTAAATCTCGTTTCCTTCTATCAAAGACATTCTATGATTTACGAACGCCTACTAGATAAGTAATTTTTATAGAAATTTTTGTAATAAACATTTTTTATACACCCAGAGAAATAAATTGCCTGAAACCGTCAAAAATAACCTAAAATTCAGGCAATTTGTACTCAAAATTGCGCCAAAGACATCATACCCTGAATTTAAGGTTGCTGATAACCTTAGATTTTTAGGTCGTTTTCACCTTAATTTAAGGCCAAAAGTTGCCAAAAATTAAAATAAATTTAATTTCACAAATATGTGTTGTGGAGTGGGGAGGGAGGGTGGAAGGCGCGCGCAGAAGACAAGACAGATCTCATATGATTATTCACCGAGAGTTTTTATCCTCTGAAAAACATTTAATAACATTTATAAAAATTTTTTAAATTCACCTTTCCTCGTCTGGGAATCAAACTCGGGACCTCGGGGATTGAAACACAAGAATGGCTGCACCTCAGCTCACACGACCACGCACCTCATACGGCAAGATGCGCCAAATGACTTAAAAAAATCCAGCCGTATGTTATGCTCTGGGTGTGTAAAAGAAGTGGTGGTCTAGTGGGTGAGACTGTTGACTTAGAATGCCGAGGTCGTGGGTCAACTCCTCTTGGAACGAGATATTATTTTTTTTACGTTTTTTATTTTTAGCAATGTCAAGAGTTCAAATAAACATCACGGATAATTTCGCATTCCCTATTGCGGCTTATTGTGCGAAGTAGTAGAGTAGTATTTCTTGGCACATTCAAAGTTTAACTGACATTACGAACGCTTAGGAAACGTGACCATAAATATTGGTGACGTATTGCCTTAAAAAAACTGTCAGAAAATTTTTGTTTTAGGTCAAATTCTCACCGTTTAGGTAAAAAATTACTATGAATTTTGAATTATTGGCAATTTATTGTTTTAGGAACTGCTCAGCCTTTATAGTAGGTTTTTCTTTTTTTTGAGTGTAACAATATTTTTCTTTTTTTAAATATCGCACATCTATATCCTATATATTCTAACGGTTTAATCAGTTAAAGCGACCGACAGTCGAAGTCAACTTTGCCTTTTTGTTAAATTTAATTTGCTTGTGATTGAGCTAAGTGTTACAAAACATCTGGATAAAATTATTATACCCTTTACATGGGTATACAAATGTCACTAATCTCTATTTCGAAAATGATCAAATAAGTTCTGATTTCGTACTCATTTTTAGAATAGCAAGACAATTATTGCAATTAGGTTCGATTATACTCATTTTCTGATTTTTTTGCTCTTTGTTTAAGTATTGTTTGCGTACTTATTACAAGTTTATTTTGAATTCCGATTACTTCACTCGAGTTCGGTGATAGTTATTTTTTTTTTTTCACGCTGTGTAAGTTCAAGGATTGGTGAGATGTTGACCAAGGGCATTCCAAAGTCGCACACTCTTCATTATATGCCACTTTTTTTTTCCTTCAACCACTGCCAACTTTTCAACCAACAAATTTATGAGCCGCATGATAAACTCACATCGCGTTCCGTATCCCGGATGCATCCCTTGCTTGCCCTGGCGCGCTACGTGTGTCGCTGGGATATGAAGACTAATTGCCGCTCATTAGATGGTTAGATGGCCACGTCGTTATCAGTGTGTGTGTGTGTGTGTGTGTCGCAAGCGGACACGGCAATTAAATAATTTTAGCGCGCCAAAAGTTAGCCAAAGTTTACAGTAAACTGCAGTTACAAAATGCAATTGTTGTACACTAAGTACATTGGACTATGAGTCATGGCGGAAAATCAAACTTTACTCATTCGATTTTTTGTTTGATTTAATTTTTTTGCTAATTAAATTTCCAGCATATATGCGAAAAGTTTGTGTGCGAAAACTTTTCTTCACAAACTGTCGCCGGCTGCTAAAATATCAATAAAGAAAACTAATATGTCAAAACTCAGAGAAACAACAGCTGCCTTGGGGTCCAGCTATGGTCCTGTTCGGGCGATTAGCACATCAAGCGCTTATTAATAGTAGCACAGGAAAAATGGTTCGAAGAAAACTTTTTCCTCTTTTTCCTTCTTCTCCGGGGCGCTCATAAAGGGATGGTCATTATTGGAGGAGGAGAAACGAAATGAAAGGTATAAAGACAAAAGTTTACAGCGCATAGAAAAGTTTAACTAATTGCTACTTTTAATTACACTTGCCGTATTCTTTTTATATACACCAAAAGCGGCTAAGGTAAAAACGGATAGAAAACTAGGTGAAGTAAGGGAAACCAAAATCAGTTCAGATTCCACTGGGAATTGAGCCGGAGAATAAAGCGAATGATAAATAAAATGAAATCAAATTTGACCAATGTGCTTTCAAAATTATAGAGCCGATCTAGCATCAGCTTTGTATAGTTTATATCCTTGATGTGTAGTTTTTTTTGGTATGTGTGACACATGACAGATTCACTCATTCAAAGCTTTTTTGCGAAACGTGGCTAAAGTCTTAAAGCCGTTTTCTCATCTTCATGTTTTTAAAATCGAGGTGGTTATTAGGAAATGTATCTTGCCTACTATTAGGAAACGTTGTAGACTCGAGCATATATATTTTTAAAGCGTCCTAGAAGTAGGCTACATATTATTGTTTTATTAACCATCTAGGTTTAAAAAAAACATGTAGATGAGGAAACGGAATTACAATTAAACTTTCGTGAGATCAATTGCGAGCGATTGTTCTTCTCTTTCGGTTCCAATGCTTTTTCTACAGCGTAGCCTTTTTGACCACTGTTTTAAAAATTACATCAAGAGAATGAACTAGAAATGCACTATTATTGCACTTAGACTTTAAGCAACAATGCAGTGGCGTAGCGAGAGGTTCTGCCACTATCGAAAAACGGCCCAAATAAATAACGAAAATCTGGAAAATTTCTTAAAAAAGAATTCTTTTCACAGAAATATCTGAAAATTTGTTTCGTCTATTGGAAGCCTATATCTATAAAAATTATTGGTTTTGGCCATGAAACCAGAATAAATGGTCAATACTGTTGACTAGTGTATCTATTAAATAAATTATTTTTACTTCAATTGATAATATGGCTAGATTGTTAGCATTCATTTGCTTCTGATCGATCTTATGTAATTTCAAATTAATTTTTATTGAGGAAAATCTAAAACTATTGAAAAAATTCTAAACATCACTATTCAATATGTTCATATTTTGAACATATTTTAAACTTAAGTAAACCAAACCGGTCCTTTTTTGCATGAGATCTGTGCTCCCTGTTGCAGCTACAAAGGCTCGAAGAAGTACGTACTCCATCTGAAGATCATTCCTCATTAATTTCAGCATATATTTTGGCTGCTGAATGCAATAAGTTCCACTTGATGTCGTCGGAATCCAGGAAAATTAAAGGGGGTGGTAATAAAACTTACTCGCCATGTCCTGCAATTGCAGAAACCTTTTCTTAATTTTAATGATGATTTCGTCCATCAATTCGAAAAGTTTTCGCCTTAGTCTGTCTTCTTTAAAAACATTATTTATTATTCTTTACCTTTAACGTCGTCTCGCTTTTTCAATAACGTCGTCTGCAAAGCTCTCAAAGTTATATTGAGAACTTGATTGCAGATATTATTGGGTATATTCTACTTCACATAACACAGGTTGCCAAAGGCCTACCAAAGTTCCAGCGTCTGTTCCAGTGCTTAAACTTCCATCCAACGCAGTCAACTTTTTCAGAGTGGACAATATGTCTATGTAAGGTATTCGTGTTATTCGTATCTTGTACCTTTTTAAGCTTTTTCCAGTAGTTAACTCTGAATACTTTCACCCTATGCTTAGGTGTGATTTTTTGAAAATTATGAAGGAATAGAATACATAAAAAAAAAGCTGAGCGATGATGCGAAATAGAACCGGCTTAAACTGACCTGAGTCTGATGACAATTCAGACGCCAATTTACACGGGCTGACATCAACTCAGACAAAAACTCAGCTTAGAAATCAAATCGTGTAAATACAGCTATATCAAAATATATAGTTTTCTGAAGTTAGCTCAAGGAGTTGTTTAGAAAAATCCCAGATTTTAAATTACAATTTGTTGATAGTTTTAATAAGGTAACAGAACCTCGCGATTTCTTTAAAACAAATTCATTTGCTAATTTTGGGTCTCTAAAACTGCGCACAGTGTACGATTTTGCCAATATAGGGGCAGTTAATTTAACCAAAAGTCTCTCATAATCAATTTATATGCTAGAAAAATTGACCTTTGATGCGAATGTTTTCAAAATTTTCGATAAAGGTTTTTAATAAATTTACTGGAAGATTTTATATTACTTTTTTTCATTAACATCTAAAATTTTCATTATAAATTTTTAAAAAATTTTGGTTACTTTCATGGACTCTGACTTGGTAATTCTATTCACTAACATGCTGAAGCTACTATTTTTTCTAAAAATCAAATTCCGAAATTTTTGTAATTTATAAATTTTTTTGTGATATGAATTTTTTGAATTTTTTCCGGAGGTACTTTTACATACTAAGCCATATTTCTAGTCTAATCTAATCCTTAAGTTTATAAAATAATTTTATTATTTCCCTGTTGTAAAACTGATATGGAACTGGTTTAATAGTCCACGAACTTGAAGGGAGAGAAAAGAAGTATCAAGTTCTATAAGATTTAAATGAAGAATAAAGGTTAAAGGATTAAAGGTTAAAATAAAGCAAATGATTATATAACACTGCGCAACATTTTTACGGTCATCGATTCAGAACCAATTTTTAAGAATCTCCGCTGAAAGTAATTGCAAAAACTAGAAATTCTGCATTATTACTTTTGCCAAATTGGTTCGAGCTTGGATTTTATACTATCATCCATTTTTTGGCTCTAGCTGGATTTTGACAACTTTTTCGATATTTTGATACGGCTATATCTCGAAAACCGAGAGAAATATTTTTTTTTGTGTATTTAGCTAAGTTGTAGGTATCGAATGGGAGAAAAACATGAATTTTTTCAGCGGCGATTCATAAAAATTGGTTCAGATTTTATGTGTGATTGTGTAATTGATCATGTAAGAGTTTATTAGCGCCCACTGCTCAAATCCACACAAACTACACAATTTTTGATTTCATATACCTCAAAACAACTGCAAAATATTTTGCCACTCGTTGTCTTACCCGGGTGAAGCATTTTTCATTTTTGTTTGTTGCTTTGCTCTTAATTGTGAAACGCTCACTGATAGGACTTTCAAAAAGCCGTTAAGCACGCTTCAGTGTTGTAAAATGTTCAAATAACACGCCTCACACGCACCACGCGTCCTGGCAATTTGACGTGGCGTGACCAAAAGTGGCGAACAAATTTTGATTTTTTTTGTGCGTTGTGCAACGTTGTTGCCATTTTTGCATTTTTTTTTTACCCAGTTGCCTATATATATACACATTCATATATATACAGTTATCTCACACACACATGCTGGACACACACGCTGATGTGGCAAAAGTCCTGGGCTAGCAAAAATGCAAGGCAAATTTACCAGTAAAAAATACGACTATGACAACTCTCTGGTCAGAGCGGGTAAAACGAGCAAAAAATATAGAAGGGGCGGAATGGAGAGATAGAGAGAGAGAGAAAATATTAAAATATGCCACAGCCATTTTTATACCTGGTAGTTAAAGGGTATTTCAAATGGCTTAGGCTAGGATTTTATTCGGCTTAAATTTGTAAAAAAAAAAAAAAAAATGGGGAGCGAACATGTTTAAATATCCTTGCAGTTTTTTATATTTTATATTATAACTGGATTTCCTTTCCTCTTAGAACAAGGATAGTTGAGTGATTTCCCAAGCTCGCCAACATATGGCGTCACTTTCTGTAATCATTTGGCTGACCAAGTCAGAAACCGATTGGTATATGGGAGCTATGCGATATATTCATCCAAATTTTTGTTCAAACTCGGCAAAATTGTGTTAAAGCAGATAATATTCCCGATTAACTAATATGGAGATGCTACCATTGAAAAGAAAAAAGATTTTTTAACTAAACCCATTTTTTCGACCGATCGTTCCTATGGCAGCTATATGCTATAGCTTTTCGATTTTAATCAATCTTTTCAGAATTGTGTAGATGCACATACGTGTTCCAGCAACACAGGTATCAGTTAAGTTTGTTCCTTGTAATTAAAGAGCTAGTAGATCCAAATATCTTCAGGAAGATACAATGCCAATTAACTTAAACTAGAATTAAGCTAAGGCCATCCGGATCATTGTAATGTCGCACAGACATCATTGTC
This sequence comes from Lordiphosa mommai, assembly GCA_018904225.1. Taxonomy (NCBI): domain Eukaryota; kingdom Metazoa; phylum Arthropoda; class Insecta; order Diptera; family Drosophilidae; genus Lordiphosa; species Lordiphosa mommai. The sequence goes on along the minus strand of JAEIFT010000249.1, from coordinate 25,960 downwards.
CATTCTCCTTCTATGCTTTAGTGAGATTAACTACGAGACATTTAGGAGACTTGGATAAAATCAGTTTTATGTCTAGGCGTAGTCTCAGCACGATCAGAGACTATTATTAGAAAAAGAGAACTGTGATGATATGTCATAGGTTGTTTAGGTTCTTGAGCGCTTTGTGCTTTGCAATTCCACAGGTTGAAAGTGCTTGCCATTTCTCGGTTGCTTTTAACTCGAAGATATTTCGAAAAATGAGCCTACACGTTGCCATAGGCATACCTACGTTCTTTCCATTGGGTAGGAGATTGGCGTTAGTGCCCAGCCTAGCGAATTTGTCTGTTTCGGAATTGGTGGAGGTGCATGTCGAACTGCTCTGACATCTTTTGGAAAGATTGGTTGCAAAGCACACCTTAAAAATAACTTATGCCAGCCAATAACCTAAAGAATATTATTTTGACTAATATTTTTAAAAATCTATTTCATTTTCTTGAAACCAATTGAAACGTTTAAATAATTCTTTTCTTTTTAAGTGAACATAGTTTACACAAAAACCAGGCGAACCGAACCCATAGATTTTTCACGGGTTCGAACCCCCGAAACGAACCACATCCAAATTTTGGAGGTTGGCAGCCTTGGTTTAAATACATTTTACATTAAATTTTAATATGGTTTTAATGTCTCGTGTCAATGCAAGAGATTGAAAAGTTGAACAACAGAACAACAAAATTTAAGCTGATGAAAAAAAACCGGTAAAATATATAGAGGATATAGATATCAAATATTTATATTTTTATTTATTTAAATCATTGATAATAAAAATTTGACACCATAAAAAAAAACTTTTCTTAGTAAAACACATTTTCCGACCGATCGGTCCTATGGCAGCTATATGCTATAGTCATCCGATTTTGATAAATTTTTTCCCAATTATGTGAAAACATAAAAAACTAATATATACCAAGATTGGGGACGCTACGATAGAAAACAAAAAGGTTTTTCTCACTAGAAGTAGTTTTTTGACCGACCGTTTCTATGGCAGCTATATGCTATAGTGATCCGATTTTGATACATTTTTAGAATTATGTGGAAACATATAAAACTAATAATAAATACAAAAAGAGAAGGGACGCTACGATGGAAAACAAAAAAGTTTTTCTTACTAAAACTTATTTTTTCCGACCGATCGTTCCTATGGGGCAGCTATTGATATAGTCATCCGATCCGGCCGGTTCCGACATATTAGTTGCGTGCAGTAAAAAAAGACTGTTGTGCGAAATTTCAGCTCGATAGCTTTAAAACTGAGGGACTAGTTCGCGTAGACGACAACGGACAGACAGACAGACAGACGGACAGACAGACAGACAGACGGACGGACGGACAGACAGACGGACAGACAGACGGACGGACGGACAAACGGAATTTGAACTTAGCTCGTCGTCCTGATCAAGAATATATATAGTTTATATGGTCGAAAACGAATATTTCTATGCGTTACAAACTTCTGGGCAAAATTAATATACACTTTTCAAGTGTAAAATAGTGTAAAAATAGCCAAATTTCGTTATTTTAATTTTCGCATTTTGATGTATTTTAAAATATTTTAAGTCTTAAAACGGTCGAGGAGCTCGCTTTAAATGTCGTATATGCCGGAACCACCTGGATCAGATGACTATATTTTATATCTGCCAAAGGAATTGTCTAAGTTTGAGACCTATTGGTTGATTTTGGGCCCTTTTATACTTATTATAAGAATATTTTAGATTTGTTAGAGGGGATGACCCGGATTTTTCGAAATAACCGGATAAAACAAGAGATCGTCGAGAGTGTCACACCTCCGGCAGAACTTTGTTATTTTTTCATCTATATTCTTTTATTATGGTTCAAGAAAGTGTTTAGCAGACTGGTACATTATACCCATATAATATATATATTTTTATTACAACACCACTATCTGCTGTGATTTATATATAAAATTAATATACTTTATATTCTTCGATTTATTATGAAGCTTTTTCTTCAATGTCAATTTATCAAGACCCCTTAAAAAGTATGCTAAATAATAGAAGTAGTTTTATTAAGCTGATTAGTGATCCAGTGTCCTAAATAAAGGGGGCATTTGGGCGGGTTAAAGTTAAACATTGTGAATAAAAGGCATCCAGTATTCAGGAAATTTTGTTTATATTATATTTGATTAATCAAATTATTCCTAAAACTGATTTGGTTTTGATTTCGTGAATCCGCTTTATACAAAAGGAACCCATAATAGAAACCCATGATAGAATTTAGGTCTCTCCACGCAATATTTCGTGACCCTTCTTTTAATCGTATACGAATCGTGCGTGACCCAATCGCTCAAAAAATTATGTTCGGGAATCGTGCGTCAAGAGATTTTTATTTCGTGAATCGTGCGTAGCTGAAGAAAAAATAGCTCACGCGCGCACCTCTAAATATGACTTTTTTAAACTTCAATGCTAAAAATTATAAAATATCATCTTGCCCAATTCTATGCACTTTCCTGGGTGAAACAGAGAGTTAGCATGTATGCGTCGCCATTAAAAAAATATGGCTCGCAGCAAAAACTTTTCGATCCACAATTTTTTTCTGATACATGCTCAGCGCTCTTTCTGCTGAACATGTCCAATTTTATGATGATCAAATGGAAATTTGGCTTATCCATTTGGACAGGATATTATAATTACTTATTTTTCATCCCTTTGATGTTAAAATAATATTAAATTGATCTTAGTTATGCATCCCAAGGGAGATGAAAACTAATAAAGGATATAAAAATGGATATTTAAATATCCCCAAATAAAGGATCTTAAGGATCTGTGCATATTCTTAGTAAAAATCAGAATTCGTTAACAAACAGATTGACAAATAAATTTTTTTATATCGATCAGTTTAAGTATTCTTTTTTGTGCTCGGTATCGACTAGTCCATCATTTCATTTTTTTTTTTGCAGCTCTTGCAACTCTTTGCCATTTTTTTGTGATACTTTAGAGGGCCAGCCTAAACTGAAATCCTGTTACGTGCAGCATATGTGTCCTTGCATTTGCATTTGTATGTGTTTGTGGCGTGTGTGTGATTGTGTGTGTGTGTCTGTGCATGGCGAGGTCTTCTGTCTATGTCTGTCTCTGGCTTCTGAGTCCATGTCCTAACTGTTGCATGGCGCCGATTTCAGTTTTTTTTTTGTCCACACCTCCTCCGCCGCCGCTCACTTCGTCATCGTCCGTTGCCATTTGTTTGCGCACATATTTTTCAAGTTTTGCCACAAAAACTGATTTATGCGAGTGGCGGCCCCCCCAACTGTTCCGTTCCGTGCGGAACTGCTACTATCCTGCTGTTTGTCCACCGGATGATGTTGATTTGTCAACTTGAAAAGCGGATCTTGTTCGAAATTCTTGCATTTCCTTGAACAGTTTGAAAAGTTTTTGGTCAACAATTTTTATTAGATTTATTGGTTGAATTTCCACCATGATCAAACCCTACCCGTCCCCGCAGGCAGTCCCCCAACGTCCTTGTCTGGCAAAAGCAAACAGCAACAAAAAATTGGCAAAACAATTAACAATGGAAACTGAAAACTGGCAAATGGACAAACAAAGACCACTCAACATTTTCATCGTCCATTTGCTGTACAATAGTTGATTTTTTTTTTGTGGTAAATTCTTTATTTATTATACGTGGGTTTCATTGTACAAAATGCGCTTTCAGCATCGTTACATTTGGCGCATTTTGTCACACAGGGCATAATATCGGAACCTTTTCATTTAAACTACAGGTACCAAAACCGGAAACGATAGTAGTTTTTTTTTAGAACCCATAACCGTTTACTATTAAAATTCGAACCAAAATAACCAGAACTAGAGGAAAACATTGGTACCGGTACTATTTTGGCCGTTTGTTTCGGTGTACCAAAGATACAAAGAGTGCAATATTCACGAACTTTTTTCTATTATATTTATTTATTCTATTATTATATATTATTTTATTAATTAATAGTATTATTTCTAAAACTAATTTGCATTTGATTTCCATTCAAAAGACGCATTGTGGCCTTTACACTCATGATAGAATTAGGATCTCTCTACACAAAAATTCGGGGGTGGTTGATCGTGCGTGATCATTTGTGACGTGATCGTGCAAAAATCGTGCGTGACGCAAAACACTTACAAAATCGTGTGCGTGAATCGAGCGTCAAGAGATTTTTATTTGAAGACAAATCGCTTACGCGCGCACCTCTAATCGGAACCCTAAACCGAAAAACTCTTCTTAGGACGTACCGGACTTTAGAGTTCCCAAGAAACCTGTGAGTGTAATGCACTTTGTAATTTGATACCTTCAGTTTCATGCAAATGTCCTCCGAAAAGATTTTAGGTAAATGTTTTCTTTTTTTAATCGACAATTCAAAATTTGCTTAAGCCGTTTGGACTTAAAAATCTTAAGTTGTTGAGTTGATAGACCAAAATAAAATAATTTCCAATTAATTTTAAAAACTTTTATATTTCGCATTGATTTTTTTTTACACGTTTGTCCTGTCGTAACAATTTCCTACAGGTAATCCATTTAAGGTAAAATAATTTTAAATTTCTCTTCAATAATGTTATTTTATCCCTTAATCACTCTTAACTCATTTCAGCTTTTGGTTTGCACAATATTTATCTACTCTCTGAATCGGAAAGTTCACCACTTTCTGCTCTGCTCGGTTTGGTTCAGTCTCTGTTCTGTCTCTGTTTCAGTTTCATATCACAATGGTAAATGCCTTTCTGTTCACACAGCTGGCAAAAATGCCGGCACACATACTCTCTGACAAGGGACCACCCTTGGTCAACATGGCACAAATACACAAACAGTGACACACCAATACACACGAGCAGAATTGTCCAATCCAGCCAAAGACTGGCGAACAGTGTCTCGTTTTCTCAAAACTCTTGGAAAAATTATTGACATAAAAACTATTCAATATAATGGCATATTTTGTTCTTTAAGCATATTCTGAAAAATTTTCAAATTAAAAATTGCTTAGCTATGCCTACCTTTTTGGTCATAAATTCGGCTATTGTGAACTTTGGATTCAAAAATAAAAATTATTACGATATTGATAAGTATTTTATAAATAATTGAACAAATAATTAAATAATACTTTTAAATATTAAAAATAATTATAATTTTTATTAATTGAAGTCCAAAAATTTAATTTTAGCTTAAATATAGTCAAATGATTTTGATCGAACTTGGTAGAATTATGTGGAAGCATATACGGATCGACTCAGTTCGTCTTGCTGATCAAGAATATGAATAAACTTATCCAACATGGTCCAGTTTATTGAAGAAGTGATAATGATTCTTAATGATTTTGTGTGATGTGGGGCCAAATATCATATAAGGTCAGTATTTTGGATAATTTCAGCTTAAAGCTGCTAAAAATGCCTCTTCTAAGCATATTGGGCCTTGTTTTGTAGGCAACATATTCGTTTGTATTGACTCTCCTTGATATAATCGTAAAGTTATATTCCTTAGATTTAAAATAAGTTATCCCGAAAAATTATGCAATTTTATTAACAAAGATATACCATATTGAATGCTACTTTTAGAATTAACCATATTTCCTATTGAATTTTGCAATGGTAAAAGCAGTAGATTAGGCTAGAAAATCTTTCGTTCAATGGCTTCACTATGAACAGAATGCTTAAAAGCGTTCATTTTTCTTATGCGTGAGGGAAATAAATAAACGAAACAAAAATCTCTTGACTCAAAAATCACGGACACAATTTTTAAAGCGTTTCGCGTCACGCACGATTTATGCACGATTTAAGGATGCACGATCACGAATATATCAGGCTCCATAAAAATGCATTTGATTTCTATTTAGAAGTTTTCTTTTAACATATTTCTAGTCAGATTTGTGGAAACGCAAACAAAATTGTTGATTCGTTAAACTGTTGTCTAAGTGGGCCCGTAGCAGTTGATAGGATAAATGCCTAATAACTCGTCACATTCTGGAGTGGCGGTGAGCTTCTGCTGAAACCGCGATTGTGGGAAAAACAATGTTTGTGTGTATGTGTGTTGTACAAAAAAAAACAACTCTATTTTTTGCATAGCGATCAAGCAAACAATCAATTCCAATGCGCGGAGTGACCTTAATTCAATTATGGCCACACAGCGAGTTTTTTATGGAGCAGCAATCAAAAGCAAATCAGTTCTAGGAATACTTTTTATTAAAATAAAATTTCGCGAATACTGCATGTCTTATATATACGATGTATAATCTGAACATACACGAATCACGCACGGATCTCGGATGCACATGCACGAAAGTCTGTGTTCTCTCACGATCACGTAATTAAGACTGCGTGACACACCCGTCTTTTAAATAGCCCAGCAAGCTTAACCAAAGGAATGAAACTTTGTTGGAGAAATAAAAAAAACTTTCTAATTGTAGAAGTCAATAATAAGCATGTGGATTTTGTATTTTAGGTAAGATGTGTTAGAGAGTAGGCCGCACTGGTATATAAGGACTGTACTGAAACAAGTGGACTGCACTGACACAGCTGCTCAAAAATAGAAGATACCACTAACGAAAAGCTACCTTAGTTAAACAGATTCTTTCCATCAGAGATAAATTAAAATTTTTTTAATCGCTTTTCAAATAAACAAAGAAAACTCATCCTGAGTTTTAATGAATAAGGTGATTATTTTATATACAGAAGCTCGAATATTTGGTCTTTTCTTTATGATATATACGCATATAGTTATCCCGTACCATTAAAAAAAAATCTTCGGGACGGGTCGGGACAACCTACGGTCGGAATCGGGACGGGACAGGACTGAATTTAATATTTTAATTCGGGATAGACTGGTGTCGGGATCGGGACGGGACGGGATCGAATTTTCTGCCCCGCGCCCATCTCTACACTGAACTATTAAAAAACTAATTTTTTTTAAATGACCGGCAAAATAGTTTTTGTTTATGATTGAGATACGGGCCACAATTACATAGATTCCGATCAATACCTCATTTACCGATTTAATTTCCGATTACCTAGAGTCCCGGAATCATTGCTACCACTTTTTTTGAAGCCCTTAATTGGCAGGCCGATAACTTTTTTAACAGCCCTGGAATCCCAACAAAAAAGGTCTTTCTGAAAACCAACGAATGTTAAAAATATACACACATGCATTTACTTTGCGCAGGAGTTTGTAACGCATAGAAATATTTATTTCCGACACCATTAACTATATCTTAAAAAATTTGATTAAGCTTGTAAATCCGTTCGTCTGTCTCGTCTTAAATTTTGCACAAAGTCCACAGAAACGCCCGGATCGGATAACTATATTCAATAGCTGTCATAGGACAGATGTGTCGCAAAAAGGAATATAAGGTATTGTGCCGAAAACAATTTTTTTGTGGTCTACGTATGGGCCATAAAGTATAAACTTTTGACTAGCTCCAATTTGTAAAGTTTAAAAATTTTCGAATTGTCCCAATTGAATTCTTGAAACAATTTTCAAAAACTGATTTTAACAACGAGTTCTTAGGAAACAAACCACTGTAAAGCGATTGCAGTGAAAGTGGAAGAGACAAACCCGAAATCGGCATTTGCATTTTTATGCCACAGCCGAGGTAGACATTTCTTAAAGCCTAAATGAATTCAATTTGCCCTTCGACTGTGCCCAGCTGCATGGGCATCAGCAGCCGGAACAACTAATTCCTGGTAAATTAAATAAATTATGCATGGGACAGGTGGAGGTGGATAAATGGGTGGGAGGCTGGAGTGACAACTCACCAACAACTTTGACAAAGCCGTATTGTGTTTTAGCCGTCACCGTATTGATCTGGCACATATATCGTCCTTTGTCCTCCTCCTGGACATTGTTGATATGCAGGAACCAAGTGCGATGCTTGTCATGCTTATCATGGGTAACGCTAATCCGGGGATTACGTGTGATTACATGATTATGCACCGTGAGTATGGCCGATTGCTCGAAGTGCATCCACGCCACCTGCAAAAGAGAGAGATTGGAAAGTGAAGCAAGAAATTGAAAATCATATTTATCACCCACATCAAATGCCGGGAAACTGTCATTCTGTTTTATGGGCCAAACTTCCTGTGGCCCATCATCATCATCAATTCTTATGAAGGATTAACGACATCGTTGTCCAGACAAACTTTCGTGTCCCCCCACTCGTCACATGTCACCGTGGCAGCAGCTGCCGCTGCTCGGAACGAAAAAGTTTGGCGGCCTCTGCTTGTGCGTCATCTCCTCAACTTATGCAATAGTTTTTTTTGGTTGGTGTATTTTTTTTTTTGTTGGCCAAACAACAAACAATTTATGCAAATTTAAGCATCCAACACATTGACAGAGACGTGCTAAATGTGTAGGAAAAAAAAGGAATACGAACAATATCCTAGAGGATGTTGTGTCGATGCCATTTCAATGATAAATTTTAACACACACAAAGCGACAATATCAAAGGGAAGTCGGTGGGTAAGGAGGAAAAGATGTGACTGGGATGAAGATGGAATGCTGGAGTAAGAAAAAGTGGCGCTAGTTTTAGCTTCTTGGGGGTGCTCCAAGAGGCAGAAGCGTCGACCGAGTAAGGGGTTGCGGCAATTGAAAATTAATTTTGGTGCAGTTTATAGATATAGTAAAATGATTCATTCGTCTCAAATTCAGGCGGGACACGCCCTAAAATTTGAACTAATATATGCAATATGTATATTTGTATTTATTTTTTTAATTAAGAGTTTTTCTTGAGAAAAATTAGATTTTTCACATTTCTTTTTAGAAACTTGAATACTCAGCAAAAACACTTCGCAGTTCGATCAAGAACTAATAAAACATAAAATGATTAAAAGATAAATCAAATATATCTTAGATATGGCTAAAACCAACACCATAATAAAAATTAAGTATTTTATTCCCCCCTTTTGTTTATAAACCAAAGCCACCCCTGTGTATGCCATACTCCAGCTGGATGACATGACTGAGTGTATAGACTCGAGTTTGAGTGGGTTACCCCCGTAGAAGCTGCAGCATAGCCATTGGCATAGTGTCAGGCAACATAGACAGATATCGGTTAATTTTTCAATGTCTGCAATGAAAACGTGCGCCCGGCCATACCAAGGAGTCCAGCCCCCAGGGGGAGGCGGAGAAGCTGCCGACAACGTCTTACATTGGACTCCACTTTGGCTGCGCTTGGCATAATAAGAATCAAGGAGCTCTTATAGTTGCCCCTAAGTAGTTGCCAGAATAGTCTCTCGACTCAAATATTAATGAAGCCACGTTTATCAGGCAAAACTACCAACGCAAATAAAAAGCGAAATGTGAATTTCAGCGCTAGAGGTTATATTAAATTCGCTTGAAAATCTTGGGTGCTTCTAAACTAAAATGCTCCACAATTCTGCGATTAATTCGGAACAAAAGTTCGAAGTAGCCTTAAACCCAAGATTTATGTTTTTCGCACAAGCAGACGTCAGCTAAAACAAAATACACGCAGTGTGCGCGACCGAGACTTGGGCTGACAGAAGATCTTGAAAATACAATAACAAACACACACTGTGTGTGCATCGCAGCTCGATCGAGCCTCGTTTATAAGGGATTTTTATTTCTGTTGTTGTTGTTGGACTGCTCCCAAACTTAAATTTTATGCCCACCGCTGCCTTAGACCATCTTTCAATAAAGCAAAGAACTCCTATTACTCTGACTTTTGAACCTACAAATTGAATTCCCATGTTGTCAGGTTTAAAGATGCGTTCCGGAGACTTACTATTAGTTGTTAGAATTGGGCGTATGTCAATGACAATTTATGTAGTGAATAATTTTCATTGGAGAGGAGGTAAGCAATGGTGCTTATTGAGCCCTTTGCAGTTCGCTCTATTTATTGAAGACCTGTAAGATATTTAAGTACGCTGATGAAAAACTCCGTTGCTTAACTATGGCCACACCCAATTTTTTCAGTGTACGAGTACTCAGAGAGGGGAGAGCAACAATGCAGATAAAAAGAGAATCCCAAATAAGATAAGCAAAATAAAAACAAAAACACTAGCAATGCGAAATTTACCGATAAGATTTAATTTTCGTTTTATGCTTGGTGCACAACTATGGCCGCACAATGAAATTTCTCATTCTGTGTTTGGTTAGCAATGCTTTCGGTTGCGCCAATATTTTTGATGATTAAAATTGCCATTTTTTTGTGGAATTAAATAATATGCCAATTGGAACTTTTCTTTCCAACGTCGTAAAAGTCAAATTATTGCCCTAAGACATTTCCGCAAATTGTTAAAAAAAATTGGTCGCTCCGACAAGCTGGTCCGCAATTATTGGAAGAATCAAGATGATTATGGACGGAAAGAAACCGGTGGATCAGCGTCGATTAGGGAGCTCTGCAAGCAAGAGCGCTAATCAGTTAGCAGCTCAATGTGGCTTACAGTTGTCACGTTGGACGGTTGCACGTGTTTTAAAGAAGTCAGAACATATCGTGTCGCAAAAATTTAAGGTGGTCGCAAGGCTGCTGAATTGCCATAAAGCATGCCGGGTTGACACTTCACTACTGGGTGTACACTTTACTACTCTTAAAAATAAAATATAAAAAAAATTTAAAAAAAAAACGTTATTTCCAAATCTTAACTCACTCAAATTAATCTTAGTGTTCCTTTTAAGCCGACTCGTAACTTTATTCCCTAATCTCTAAAACGTTGTACTACTAGCTATGCATGCATGTATGAGCCGTTTCGTGTCCTTTATGCTGATTATAATAAAATCTTCCGAGTAATTAGCTTAGAATAATCTCTTTCTTTCTATCAAAACCTCTTTAACGTATTTAGCCTTAATTTAGTATTTTCCTACGCGTTTTCGAGTCACTCGTTTTTGTCTCAGTCCCATGGTCGGGTGGGCGGGAGGTGGGCTGCTATTTTGCCTGGGATTCGCGCGTAACAAGCTTCAGCTTGGTGAAGCTTTGGCCACTTGAACGTACCGCGCATTGTAAGTCAACGTCCAAACAATAAAACAAAGAATGACCTCTATTTTGGACTGTTCTAAAAATACGGTTTTCAGAATTATTTAAATGCAAGCATCAGAGTTTCTTAAAAATGATATGGTATATATATCTAATCGGAACTCACAACTCAATAGTAATGACAAAGTTGAAACCGAAAGTGACTGAAAAAATTTTTGAAGTTCGTTTTGAAAAAAATTATTTACAATTTTTGCGTTTTTAATCACAGTGCTTAAATAAAAATTCTGTCGAATACTATCGTGGACTATCGATGGTTTTCAAAAAACTATCGATAGTTCTTCAACTCTAGATAACACCCCTATCAACACTGCAAGACAAGTAAAATCTTGGATTAAAAGCCAAAATGTACCTTTACTTACCTGGCCGCAATACTCGCACGACCTTAACATTATTGAAAATGTTTGGGGATGCGTGCGGATTACGTTCTACCATAAAGTATAAAAGTCCAACTGAATCTGAATTAATTCAAGGAATTAAAAGTGCCTGGTGTAAGAGGTCATAGTTAATCGTGGCGGCACAACACAATATAATTTCTATAAAAAATCTGTTTGAAATTAAAATAAAAATATTTTTTGGAAAAAGTTTATAATGCTATATCTTTAAAATTTTGTTTAAATTTTATTTAGTGTGTTACTTCCCCAACCAATATAGCTTTTTGCATATAATTTAATTGACTTTTATTGGCAAGAAATGCATAACAATCGTTTTATTTGATTAGCTGATCTAAAGCTTAAGAGTCAAGAAGGAAAGGGGTGCCGGTTGCCGGGCAGTGTATATTTTGTAAATACCAATAGAAAGATAACAGAATATGACCCTAAAGAATTTAATACTAAGGAGGTCCGGTCTAATTTTTACCATCTACAGAGAGACTTAAAATTAAACATATGTAAATGAGATTGTAAATGTCTGATTTGATCTGGCAGAAAAATGTTGCTCACTGTAGTCTACTTAGGAAATAAGCTTCGATATATTTAAAGCCGTAAAAAACGTTTTTTTTTTTTAAACTAAAATATCGACTCAGCTCGTCTTGCTGATTGAAAGTCTATTAAAAAGTTGAAGTATCATTTTGCATTGCTTTTCAAACATTTTGCCAAATGTATATCTGCGTGAATATGAAAATCGAGATATAAGTGCATTTCATTTAAGTGCACACATTTCACTTAAATTTTAAGTTCAGTTGAACATTTTGTGCTGCATTTGCATTTTGAGGTCATTTGAATGAAATTAATTAGGCTCATGTACTAAGTTGAAAAGCCAAAACCAAATGTGCATTTTTGGCTAAATCATTTTCTAGTTTTATTTTTACACAAATTTTTTTTTTTTTTTTTTTGGTTAGCGAAAGTCAAGGCAAAACTTGCAGCAGATGCTATTAAAATTTTATGCATATTTAAGCCCATTTATAGGTGACTGAGGCCAGCCTAGGATTTGCGTGGATGGTAAGAGTCCACTTGGCCTGGATGTGCTCTGGCTGCTCAATTTTTGAAGTTTGGCTAATCTCAGCTATAACCATGAACACAAAATGCTTGTTAGTTAAATGCTCAAAAAGCATTTGTAAGTTCTTGATTTTCTTGTTTAACCAGAGAAGCGATTGTAGAAAACAAACAACTTAATATTTCTACTCAGAGTCTCTTCATTTTTCAGCTTTATGCCAGCTTTTAGCTGGAGAATGCTTTTCCCATCTCTTGCATTGGAAATTTCTGCGTATTTATCTTCATTTTCATGGATGTCTCGAAGTGAAGAGGCATATGGCATGATGGCCCGAGTCGATGGCTGAAGGCGAGAGACAAAGACAAGAACAAACAGACAAAATGGCCAATTTGCAATTTGCGTAATGGCACAACTCTTGCCACCCCCAACTCTCAGCTTCCACCCAGTGTTCCGCAAGCCGCCACTACAAAATACTAAATGAAGTCATAAAAATTTAAACAAAAACTAAGAAAACTACAGAAAAAAAAACTTTTAGCCGAAGCAAAAGCAAACACACTTTATTATGCCCGAAAATGTTTATGATAAGATGATAGAGGAGGGGGTATAAAAGAGCAAAGAGACCGAGGGGACTAAAGAAGCAGCACAAACAACAACATAAACAAACTAAACTTATGCTCATGTTACTGATGTTGTTGTTAAGAGTGTGTGTGTGTGGTGCGAGTGTCTCGACTGTTTGTGTAGGCGTTGAAAATTGAAATACAAACAAGGACACGACAGTCTAAGAGCCAGGATACCACAGCCAAGCTGGCATTTGGCTGAAGGAAAAACGCCCGTTTAAAACTCCCCGCTAAATATTAACAATTTAAGTGTAAACGTGTTAAAACGAGCGTCGAAAAACTACGCCAGTTAATTTACACACAGCTCAAATATTTGCATAAAACAGATAAAAAGAATTAAAAAATAGAGGATAGTAGATTTTAACAAGCCGAAACTTTTATGCCCTGTAAGTACTTGAAATTACATGAATGTTATCGTTTCAAACTATTATTGTTGAGAAATATGCGCTTATTTTAAGTCCCCAAAACGTCTTACCAAGATTCTCTCAATTTAGACGAGCGATGGGCAGCCCGTAGCCCTCTTGGCTTAGCTAGCCTAACCCGTTTTTTTCTTAATTTGGCGTTGTGTCCTATTGCAACGTTACGAAAAGAAAACCAAAAACAAAACCCACCCGATTCTGGCGCCAGCTCTCACAATCTGTCGGCAGCAAAAACAAAATACGGACGGTGTGCGCGATTGCGAGCTGGGCAAACAGACAGTTGCTCGATTCGAAGCTCGATTATAGGGGTTGTTCTTTTTTTCCGTTGTTGTTGGACTGCCCTTAAACTTAAATTTCATACCCACTGCTGATTTCGACCATAATCTTATTTCAGACCACTATTTTATGAACCTGCCATATACCGAATCTAAACGACATGCAAATTCGGTTTGATTCCTTAGGTTTCCCACCAAAATGTCGATTTTAAAACGTGCAAAAAAAATGCATACACATTGAAGAACCATTTTATCTAATCAGTTAAATTAATTCACTATACATTTTCTCTATAAAATATCCGAAACAGCTGATGTTTTACGGCCCTTTAATAACCACACTTAAAGCAGTTTCTTGAGTCAAAAATTCAAATTTGTTAGAAAAAATTCGTGATTTTACGGATTCGGGCAAAATCGGGTGAAAATCAATTTCACACAAGGTATAACAGTTTGCTTAGATCGCTTTGGTTTAGAAGTTATGGCAGTTGGAATGGCCGTTCGTACGTTTCGTTGCAGCGATTGTTAGCATAATTTTCTTTTTTCTTCCATTGTACCAAAAAACTGACCCAAAGAATAGGGAGTCATAATTGTTTGTAGGTGAGTTACATCTTTCTTCCATACTATAAAACGACACAATATTGAGGGTGAGAAACCTTACCAATGATAGCATCTTCTCTTCGCTGACGACACTATATCAATTATTTTAACAGTTGTGGCCACAGGCAGGGGAATATAAATGTGGTTAGAGTAAAAATGCTTCGTTTTTCCTCTTTAAGTAGAGGACCTTACGCATGCCTTTAGGCCGTATTGTAGCTCCTCACAAAATCTACAAGAAGAGTCTTTACATTCGCGCATTTCGAAGTTGCTGGCCATTTGTTAAATTCTTAAGATCAGCTGAGCAGAATTGATCAATGGCACGTATACCAACAGCGGCGTACATAATAACCGTTCGACGAAAGAATATGAACAATTAATGGACATTTTTATTGAATATATTTTATTTAAATAATTAAATTTCTCGAAACCTAAGCAAGAGTGCGAGTCGCTACTTGATATTATAATTGTATTTCGTTAAGATTTACCAAAATCTTTCTATGTAAGCTCGAGGGGCCACAGTTTTGATAAAACATTCTGAATTTCGTTCGTACGTTACATAATTCACCGTGCAAAATATCTTGAACGGAGATGTATTTTGAACAAATTTTTTCCAGCTTCAAGAGAAGATAAAGTTGTGTTTGCAAAATAAGTCAAAGTTATGTATTTTTCTCGTTCAATTAAAAAACCACTATTTTTCGTTGTGTACTTTACAGGATTCAGGGCCGATTTCTCATCTTATAAATAGCTGCTATGTGTCAGATAAACATCAACTTTACTCTGTTATTTGTAAGTTTATTGTGCTATATAAGAGATGAGAAATCGACACTTAAGCATGCTAATAAATGACAAGCCAAAAGAGTTTAAAATTGTGTTTAACCTTTAGAGGGAACAAACTTTGTTAAATAAAAAAATGTTATAGGTAGAGATCACCTTGGCTTAGTATAAAGCTATTTTATGGCCATTTGAAAATCACATTTTTCTGAGCATACAAATTTTTATTCAAAGTAGGTGAACATTGTTGATGATATTGAGACTTAGGATGGTCGTAGAGAAATTTTCTTTACATATTCTTAAAGGTAAGTATGTATCGTATTTTATCTATATTTTATCGACTTTGGCGCCACTTCAAAAATTGACTCCTGATAGACATTTTTTTGGAAATGCTTATCATATATAGTTACAACAAACTCAAACACAATTAAATTTAATGTACCTTGGTATCTTAGTTCCATTTTTGAGGTACCGAAAATAAAATCTGTGACACCGACATATTTTTCGAGCGTATTCCAAACCAACTTAAGCCAAAATCTCTAGATATTTGCAGGACATCCCTGATTAATATGTACATTAGAGCGTACCTGCCTTGTATGAAAAATTTTTTTTGGGGAAATTCTTCGCAGCTCTTGGCTCAAAAAATGCAGTATATTTTATACTTATGTGCGTCTGTATATACGTACATAGTATTCTATACATTGTATGTGTGTGAAATGGTTTGAAAGCGGCTTAAAACCGGTTCAAAAGTGGATCAGAGATATATCTCTGAACTTATTTAAGCTATGAATCTAAAAATTGGTATTAAATGGAGTTTGAAGTTTTCCGTTTCAAAACTGGTTCTGAACCAAATTAAAGAAGTGCAAATGTGAAAAGCGATTCCCAGCTAGTTCATATTTTTATAATCATAAACTTTTTCATTTTTTAAGTTTTGTGCAAGAAACATATGAACACAATTTTAGAGAATTAAGCGAAAATGCATAAATACTAGTAAACATAATTATTACCCACTTGAATTATATTGGAAAAAATCTCCCGTTCGAGAATTCCCGCTACGACTCAGATAACTCGAGGCAACAGTGTTTTTTGGTGTAGCCCTATCTTTTGGTTTTGTTCTATCTTGATTGCAATATATGACGGAAAAACGGATTTCTAGCACTTTTTTCCACTCAGGAATTTCTTGTGGTCACAGTAGGCACCAATTTATGGATATATTCGGCCTATTTGACAGAGCGCCCATCACTGCTTCTGTAAAAAATCAAACGCGAAATATTCGTGCAGACTTAAGTGTCAAAATTGGCCTCTTAAGGCAGACATTTCCCGATTTATGACAATTTTTACAAAATATATCATCTCCTTTAAGCTAGAGCGGATGTTGGACTTCTATTCCATAAATTTCAGCATACAGCCAAAAATTTATTCTAATTATGTGAATTTTTTTTTAACCTACTTTTACCATATTTTTTTTTGCGAAGTTACAGCCTGCTTAAGTCAAAAACACATTTTTCATTTAATGTATAGAATTACAACTAGATTCTTACTCCAAATATGTATAGGACTGTGAAATGGCTACTTACCCCCGCAATTTGTGATAAACCTCATATGTCCCAAAATTATGAAGGTAGATTGGTCGAACCTTCAAGACATATATTTAAATCAAGAGAAGATTTTATTTTTTTTTCGTTGTCTAAGATAAACTTATTTGTAGCTCGTCTGGATATGCCATATCAATAATCCTAATAACTTTTCTAGACTCTGTAACTATCCAATAGAAATAAGAAATCAATTCTGGCTACACTTAAAGCTGGTTATTTTGAAATATGCAAGGCAACCTTTAAACCACACAACGTGCATTTTCCGTTTGGTCGGGTACAATTGTACCCCCTAGTACCTTGGATATTTAAATTTCATAACTTTTAAGCGTTACAAAGATTATAACATAGCTTGAATACCTTTTCCGCTGTCCAAGATTATAAAAATCAATTCCAAGCAACCTGCCAGGAGTCCCAAAGCCGCCTCAATCCAGCGGCTACGCAACTATTTTACATGCAAAGTCACGTTTTATTGCAGCTACGAGCTGTACTTGCTCCGTTGGCGTTGTTGTTGTTGTTGTTGCTGCTGGTTAACTTTTGAGCATACCTGCGGCAGCCCAAGAGAGGTATGAAGGAAAGTTTGGGGTTCGGGCGGGTGCCAAACTTAAGGGTCATAAAAATTATTACGAGCACATAACATGCGGCGGAGGGGAAGAGCGGTTAAGAGGCGAACTCGTGTCAAAATGAAATTTATGCACGTTTCGGTCGCACGCACATTATGGAAATTCAATTGGATGCAAATTTAAATTGCCGACACAAAGCGTTCGCAATGCATAGCAAGCGCAGCCTAAAAGTATGCAGCAGCAGCAGGAGACAATGAATATTGAGCAGCAGTTGAGTTGTTGTTGTGGTCGTCCGCTGCTGGCCATTTCTAAGCAAAAATCATTTTTCTTTTTTTATTTTTTTCGCCAGCCTCTGAAATTACTTAATTAAAGAGACACAATTCGCAAAGTTTGCATCTTAACAACTTTGTGTGCTGCTGCTGCTGCTGCTGCTTCTGTCAACATGTACAAGAACTAAGCTATGGACTACAACTCATGGGAGAGTCAACAAGTTCAATGCGACATCGTCGTCCAGTTGCCCACAGGGCGCCTGTTGCTGGCCCTGAACTTTGACTTGTTGACTTGTTCCAGTTACTTGCAAGGCCTGAGTTGAGTTATAGAGTTGGTGTGAGGTGGGCGGACGGGAAGCGGGCGTAAAGTTGGGCATGTGAATTTGATGGACAGGTTTGTTGTGCCTGCGATTGATAAATGAAGTGGACGCAAGGCCTATGGAGTGATTTAGGCTACACTCGAGATTTACTTCTTATTTACTCTCTGATAAAAAACTAAATATAAACCTGAATTACATTGTCTGTGTAATTTTAAAAATCTTTGTAGATTTTTCTTTGAGAATGCAATTATAATTAGCCTTGAAAAAAAGAGCTCTTAAAACCATTACAGAAATAACAGCAATAATATAATTTAAATGTTTATTAAATTAATTTAATTCCGAATATATACACAAGTTTAAGGATTGTAATAGTAATCACATTTAGCACCACGATAGCGCTGCAGATCTATTGAAGTCTCAGCCACAAGCACATAAAAGAACACGAATAGTCGGATAGCCAAGCAAAAGTAGGTGTTAGAGCTCAATTTTTTATTGATGAGCGATCTTTTGAGGTTTGGGAAAAGATAAGAGTCCGAGGGAGACAACTTTTCTTTAGTTTCCTTCATCGTTTTGCTTCTCAAAAAATTATGTTTTATGAGAGAACGAAATTCGATTTTTTTTTCTTACCCAACATAATGCCAAACTCGTCAACAACAATCAGCTGTCAAAACAAAACAAAGGTCCCAGCTATTAAGAAGCATATGTTTTTCATGTTTTCATGCAAAATTTATTTAAAATATTGCAAGCATTTGCCTTGGACTACACGGTCTACACGATTTAACACAAAAAAAAACTACATATAGTTTGAGAAAATATAAAGTTTATAGGTCCATTGAACTTAAAAGATCAAAATATATAAATAAATATCTACATTTTCCCTGTATTCGATTTTGGTCACACTTATTTAAAGTCGACTCGTTTTAGAAAGTCAAAAAATAAAATTCAGAAGAGATTTCGGATTCCAATAATCCATGAAACAAACGACTTGAAAAACTTTTGCTAAGAAAAGACACCCACAGAATGTCTTGGACGATCTTGCACAAAAGCTGGTAGCTTACGTTGCTTATAACTTACAGATATTGAGTCATATAAAATGTTTGTTGAAAAAATGTATTGTTCTTTGTGATTTGTTAAAAAAATGTGTTGTTCTTTGTCAAAATCGAAAGCAAATCAGTTTTAGGAATACTTGTTACTATATGTCTATGTACAAGTATGCTTATTTAGAAGGGTAATTCTGAATACATATTTGGGTATAAATAATTATATTGAATTATTTTTTTCACAATAAATAAAGTCATGCGTGTCGTCATTTCGAAATTTTTGAGCGTGCCATTCGTATTATTTTCGAGACGTGCTTCAAATATTCAACTCGACACAGGCGTAAAGAGCTATTGAAACTAGATTCTCCAAACTCATCACCGAAATCCCAATTTAATTTGAAGTAAAGACCTATTCTCAGATGACATAAAAATTATATTCGGCACAATGCTTCATATGAATAGAAACACTTTTGAAGAGCTTTGAAATCAGAATGCTTTTGAACAGCTGTCTTATTTATATGAGGTATTGTGACGAAAATTAAATTTATGTCATCTGAGATCAGGCCTTAAACAAAAAACAGGTGATTTACGTTTACAACCAAGTGAGACCGTTCTTTTAGTTCAAACACAAAAGACGTAGCAGCCCAAAAAAGTCGTACGACCGCAGTGTAAATTTGGTATTACACAGTTAAATCTACATCTAACAAAGAAGCTATTGGTTGTGAAAATAAGTTTTGAAGGATTTACATAAGAACTAGCATTTAATCACTCTGTTATTGATTTAGCTATATTAATTACTGTCAAAAATCGGTATTTGGGAAAACTTCCTCTGAGAGTCATCAAATGCACTTGAAAGCTAATGGGAATGATTTTTAGTCAGACCATAGTGCATTGTAAAAAATAAACACAATGTAAAAACATCAACGAAAATAAAAAAAAAACCTTGCTTAGAAGTGGACTCGATCCCACGGCGCCGGAATTCTAGGCAACGATCCAGCCATCTACACTACCAGGCCTTCAATATTCTAAGAGCTTAAAATATGACTGGGTTCTATTATATGTGATTCGCCGAGTTATCGCGCGAGTGGACGGTGATCGAATGCGTTGAGATGCGGCCGTTCGTCTAGTAGCAAACCCCAAAAACCAAACCAACTGAAAAATTATTTTCGACGTATTGTATTAAAAAAAAAAAAGTTCTTGATTTTTCTTAAATAAGAGATGATTTCATCTTTAAGTCAAGTAAAGGTTGTTCCTTTATCCAAGATTATCTAATCTGGAAAACAAATGAGAATATATTCTCGGGATGAGATTTTTACACCTCTGTCAAATTTGACACTATTTGGTGTCGATTTTGAGATTAAAATCTTGCTTTTTTCTCAGTGTGACCTTATTAATTTTTTTTTTGTTAAAAAACAATTGGAAACCGTAAACTGGGATGTCTTACCCCACCCGCTATATTCACCAGCCATTGCTCCTTCTGACTGCCACTAGTTTTGGAATTCGAGAAATTTTTTTAACAAGGGAAAGATGGGAAAAACTCTATAAATTGATTTATGATGGCCGCCATCTTGGATTGCATAATGCTGAATATTAATTGTATTGTCATCAAAACTAAGGGTGTGTGCCAATTTTCAGATCAATCGGTCAGCAGGAAGTAGGTTAAATTTCAATTACTATTACTACGTTTATGCACAAATAAAAAATCATGATTTTTGCTCTTTCAAGTATGCTATATTTTATAATAATGAAAAATATTATTTTTGTATTTTCTATACACTAATTTTTTTTGTATACCTGGTCCGACAATCTGAGTGAAATTAATAAATAATTCTTTAAAAAAAAGTGTGCATACTTTGAAGGGCAAAAAGCATGATTTTTTAATAACAGAAACGTAATACATATATATTTCCGCCACTCAAACATTGTAAGTTAATTAAAACGTTTTAAAAATATTTTTTATCAAGCTTATGTCCAATCAAAGTTATAAATAAATGAATTCAAACTCACTTTGACGGCTTAAGCTATACTATTAAATTGAGTTCTTTCAGAGAGCATAAACTAGTCACATTTAATTTTCCTTTTCTTTTTCATTCGATTAATTATATTTTGCCTAATTTATTCACAAGTTGATTTTACCTCAGGGTATTCTCATTATTAGTTTACATACATTTCTATAATACATATCCCCTCCCCCACTCACCTTGTACGAGCCCAAATTCTTGACCGAGCAAGCCAATTTCACATTACGTCCCGCGGGCACGGTTATATTCTCAATGACATCCGTGAATTCGGGATCTTCGCTGATGACTGCAAATGAGAAAAGAAGAGGAAGAGTGATAAGTAATTAAGTCAACAACTCAATTAGCGCATCAAAAGTCATTTTCTTTGAGTTTGGCGCCCCTGCCCCCTGGTTAACTATAAATAGAGAGAAGTAAATAACTTGGCAGACTGTCTGGATATTTTTATGGTTTATCCCTCCCCGTTTAAAAAGGGGGAGCAACGAGATTTATGTGGATACTTAAAAATTAATAGCTAATGAAACGAAGGCCAAGGCGTTTAGCTCTTCCCGCTAAAGTTTTGACAGCTGAAAACTGTCAATAAAATACGTGCGCGAGCCATTAAGACTTTAGACTTAAATGGGGCCCAGGCTATAAATATGAACACCAGATAGACAAGGGCTAACAGAACAATAAATTATAATTAAATTTCACGGCATACGACCAAGGTCCGGATCCGGGTCCGGCTACGGCTGTCCAGTTTAGCCTAGTGTGAAATTGCATTTGGTTGCATTGTTCTTCCTTGCTGTAAACGTGGCTTGTTATTGCCTTTGTTTACCAGCCTTGTCCTCTCCCCCCGTCCACCATATAGCCCGGCAATACCATTTTCATTCCACTAGAGGGCGCTGTTGTGCATTAAAGGTGATAAATGTTGTGCAAACGGTTGGCAGTTTGGCAGCTCTCTGTGGACCGATAAGGGGAGGTGTGAGGAATACAGTTTGGCTTTTGTTTTGTACACCGGGTATCAATTTGTTGTGGCCTTCGATTGGTTGAAGCCATAATGAAACTGTTTTTGAAATGTTTTTCAAGCACAAAAGGGTGTGTTTGGATAAACAAAATTGCGAACTGGAGTAATCAAACATTTTGGTAGGCAATTATAGAGAATTCTTATTTTAGTAAATTTAACTGGGACTATTTTGAGAAGTTAACTTATAGTTGCTGATTTTAAACAAAGCCTTAGAAGTTCTTAGGGCCGTTTTCTTATCTTTATGTTTTTTAAAAATTTCTGCTTTTTGAGAAAATTTATGTTGCCTACTTTTAGGCCGCGTTTAAAATCGCATCCGGGTCGTAGTAGACAGACACATAAACATTTAAAAGCGGCCTTAAAGTAGGCAACTCAATGTTACCTGGATTTGAAAAACATGAACACGAGAAAACGGCCCTTAGTTTTTAATAAGAACAGCAAAAAATATTTAAATAATAATTTATTTTATTGGAAAAATGCTTTTCAGTCTTACGTACACTATTAAAGCGTTGCCTCCCCAAAAATCAAATCAATCTTTAAATTTCTTTAAGAAATATATTTTTTTCAAAAGTTTCTTTCAATCACGATCAAGCCAGCTTTAGTTCCACGTTTCTATTTTGCCAATAAAACTAGCTGGTGTATAACTTCCACTTTCCTTCCCCTGTCTTTCACAATTTTCAGTTGCATTTTTATATGGCGCATTCATCTCAATTTGTGCAACTTACGAATTGGGTTACACAGTCTGTCCCCGGGTTCCGTCCCGGCCAATTGACTGTGACAGTCAGGCTAAGAGTAAAAAGCAAAGAAGCAAGAGCACGAGACCCACGCAAAACTTTTGCCCAGTTCACATTTCAGTGACTGTCACTCGACTGTTGTTCTTTCTAAGCATATCAATTAAGTCAGCGTTGGCTTTTTGGCTTCTGGCTTCTGGTAACCAGAGCCGTCTCATCATTTGCATGGAAATTACCCTATCCTCACAACCCTCAACGAAGCGGCAACTTTACAACTTTAAGCGAAATCACTGCGTGAGGAAACAATGGAAAATGTTTCAACAAAAAAAAAAATAACAAAAATTGTTTGCAAAAAAAAAAAGTTTAACTCTTTTAAATTCATTTAAACGCTTTTAGCGCTTTTCACGCCCCAGACCAGGCAAAGCGTCTCCATTCTCCGTCTCCTGTTTGTCTACAACATCCTTATGGATAGGTCCTGGTGAGGCACGCACAAAGTTTTCTGTTTCTGGTTTTGTTAGAAAAAATGTCGAGCATTGCACAGCTGATGGAAAAAAATGGAAAGTTTAAACTGAAAGTCATGAATAAAGGAAAATAAAACATTATAATAATAGTACAAATGCGTGGGGAAGGCAGAATGATTTAGCGATACGCTGTGGGATCCCCGCAATGCGTGCTAGCGTTTATTCTTCGCTATGTAGGAGCATTTGCAACCACGAATATTAATCTAAAAAAAGAACGATTTTCTATCAACTAAAGCAGCGATCGTCACTCCAGCAAAGACCACATTTACAAAAGCTGTGTGATTTGTTGTTGTTGATTTGTCTTTTTCTGTCTTGCTCTGTAGACTGATAGTTTGAGTAGAACATACAAAAGTGCGTGTTTCAATCTATCCAAAATGCGAAAGATCATTAACGAAGCTCTGTTTTTGGAGGAGTTACGTAAGATTTTAGGTTGACGATTGTTTTAAAGCGTTTAAGATCCATAAAAAGTATATGTATTGGAATGGAGTCTTCATGTTCGGGTTCCAATTATCAATTTAGCCAATTTATCAGATGTAAAATAAACCGAACCTTACATTGGGACTGTCTCTAATTATAACCCACGCATCCAATCTATGATTTTTAAATGTTGCTCCCAGTTGAATTCATTAATTTTTTATTAATAGATACCGAATGTCGAGCTATAAAATCGATATTATAAAAGAAGCTCAAATTAATCACGAACATGTTTGAAGAGATCCTGCTTTCCGATTAAAAAACGTTTGATTATAAGTAGGAAATCAACCTGAATTGAACTAATATTTCGGTAAAAGGTTCAATAATTTGAAAGTCCTTAAAACCGAAGATATAATAGAAGCAGTAGCAACCGACACAAAAGAATAGAGTTATATATTCTTTACCCCGGAAAACAGATGTCCTAATAATACTTGTGTAACTGAAAGAGCAAGGAGATCTTTTGATATCTGATGGAGTGTTAAATACACTGTATGAAGATAACTTTACCGATCACAATTTAACCTTGCTGTTAGGATAATCCCATTTGGTCCATTTATTAATTCAATTACTTTGTAAATGCAAAAAAATTTAAAATCCCACATCTAGTTTTAACATAATCTGTGTTGATTAAAGGATAAATTAAAAATATTTGAAATCTATTGAACCAAAAAAGATGAAAAGAATAAAATGAAAGTGTTATTCTAATTAAAATATTAATATATACCCCCTTAATCCAACATTTGTAAGTTTTTGCTAACCTAACAGAAGGGTTAAGTGCATTTCCCTAATTTTGTAAGCGTTTTACCATGAGGAAAAACTAAAATAACAAAAAAGACTCAGAACCGAAACTAAACCGGTACAATGTTTCGGTTCTTTTCGGTCATTTTGGTTCCAAAAATAAAGGTTCCGAAATACCGGTTCTCAAAAAAAAAAAAACGGTTTCGGTTCTGAGTTTAAATCGGTTCTTTTCGGTATATGGTTCCGGTTCGGGTTCCGGTTTGACACCCTGATTATAAGGCTTAAATCAATTTTTATATGAATACCGCTGGATATTTTGAATATTTCCAGCATTAAATAGAGGAGATCAAAATAAGTTTTTATACACTTGAAAAGTGTATATTAATTTTGCCCAGAAGTTTGTAACGCATAGAAATATTCATTTCCGACCCCATAAACTATATATATTCTTGATCAGGACGACGAGCTGAGTTCATTTCCGTCTGTCCGTCCGTCCGTCTGTCCGTCTGTCCGTCTGTCTGTCTGTTTCTACGCGAACTAGTCCCTCAGTTTTAAAGCTATCGAACTGAAATTTTGCACAGAGTCTTTTTTTACTGCACGCAACTAATATGTCGGAACCGGCCGGATCGGATGACTATATCATATAGCTGTCATAGGAACGATCGTTCCAAAAACTAGTTCTAGTGAGAAAAACTTTTTTGTTTTCTATCGTAGCGTCACTTTTCCTAGTATTTATTAGTTTTATATATTTTCACACAATTCTGGAAAAATTTATCAAAATCGGATGACTATAGCATATAGCTGCCATATAAACGGTCGTTCAAAAAACTAGTTCTAGTGAGAAAAACTTCTTTGTTTTCCATTGTAGGATCACCAATCGTGGTATTTATTAGTTTTATATGCTTTCACATAATTCTGAAAAAATTTATTAAAATCGGATGACTATAGCATATAGCTGCCATATAAAGGGTCGGTGAAAAAACTACTTCTAGTGAAAAAACTTTTTGTTTTCTATCGTAGCGTCCCAATCTTGGTATATATAAGTTTTATAAGCTTTCACATAATTTTGAAAAAAATTTATCAAGATCGGATGACTATAGCATATAGCTGCCATACGACCGATCGGTCGGAAAATGTGTTTTACTAGGAAAAGTTTTTTTTTATGGTATGAAATTTTTATCAACGATTTAAAATTTTTTAAATATCTGATATCTATATCCTATATATTTTGACCGGTTAATTCGGTTGGGTAAAGTTTTTCAAGTGTATTAAATCTTCGGCACAGTCGAAGTTAGCTTTGCCTTCTCGTTTTTACTCAGCTTATCCAATATTACCCTCTTTTCACGATTGTGATTGATTTAAGTCCGTAAAGATTAATTTTTTTGATAGTAGCCATCTTTAATTTCGGTACAGGTAAAATTCAAGCAATTCCAAGCAATCGCCTGGCCAATCGTGGCATTTTAATTAAACTTAGTAGTAGGGAAGGGTATGTTCTAGACCACTTGATCACATTTGGGGTGTTTCCCAACATTGTTTTCCACATTGTTTTAAAACACTGTTTTTCAACACTCTTTCCCACCGC